>JAODAL010069451.1:0-16343 GCA_025379985.1 Phyllomedusa bahiana | reverse complement strand
AAAAAGGGGGGCATTTCTGGAAGGTTCACCTTTTTGTACTTTGGGGGCTTTGCAAATGCGACATGACCCCACCGAAATCTGCGTTCCAAAAGCAAAATAGCGCTCCCTCCCTTGTACACCCTGCCATGCGCCCAAACAGCAGTTTACACCCACCTGTAGGGTATTGCTGAACTTGGAAGAAATTGCTTAACAATATTTGGGATGCTTTTTTTTTTACAGGATTCCTTGTAAAAATTCAACATTTTCAGCTAAAATTGCAGATTGTTGGAAAAATAAGTTTTCTTTTTCCCAGCCTAGCACTAAAAATTTTTGTGAAACACCTGTGGGGGGTTAATATACTCACTACACCCCTGGATATATTTCTTAAGGGGTGTAGTCTCCAATATGGGGTCTTTTTAGGGGTGTTTATTAAGTTTTAGCCCCGTAGGGTGTCCGCAAACCTGAAATGGCGCCTAAATAAAATTGTAATGAAAATGAGACCCCAGAGTCCGGTAGGTGCTCCTCCTATTCTGAGGCTTGTGGTTGAGCCAAATAGCGCACTAGGGCCACATATATATCTCTGAAAACAGCAGAATCTGGGGAATCAACATTAAGTTGCATTTCCTTGATCACATCTACTGAGTTCTTGTGAATAATGGCTGAAAATTGAAAATCTGCAAAAAAAAAGTGAAATTTTAAATTTCACCTCCACTTTGCTTTAATTTAATTTAATTCCTGTGAAACACCTAATGGGTTAATAAACTTCCGACTTGCTGTTTTGAATACTTTAAGGAGTGTAGTTTCTTAGATGAGGTCATTTATGGGGGTATCTAACATACAGGGCAATCAAAATCACATTAGAAGTGGACTGGTCCCTTAAAAAAAATGTATATTGCAAATTTTCTTGAAAATCCCTTAATGTCGTAAATAAAAAAAAGACATTTAAAAAAAAGATGCCAAACTACAGCAGACATATGGTAGATGCTAGTTATAAGCTATTTTTGAGTGGAATAACTATCTGTCTTACATGCAGAAATTTTTGAAGTTTGAAAATGGTACATTTTTCTAATTTTTCACGGTACTTTGATATTTTTCACAAATAAAAAATGACTTTTTGGACCAAAATTTCTTACTATCTTAAAGCACAATGTGTCACAAGAAAACATTCTCTGAATCACATGGATAGGTTAAAGTGTCAAAAAGTTATTCTCACATAAAGTGATACATGGCAGATTTAAAAAAATGGGGCTCTGTCAGAGAGGCCAAAACTGGCTTCGGCGGTAAGGGGTTAATACGTCCCAATTCTTTACTATAAGTAGTGATGAAAATCGGGCTCTGTATCTTTTTAGTATGTTTCTTTTTATTATATAGTAAGTCAGCTCTCTCACGCACTTTCACTTTGTTAAGTGCTCTATCCAGGGACCATTTCGGGTAACCTCTACTGCTCAGCCTATCAATAGCTTTTTTACTTTCTGTTTCAAAGCTCAAGTCAGATGAACAGTTACGTCTAATTCTGATGAGCTCTCCATATGGTATGGCTTTTAATGTATGTGCCGGATGACATGAACTAGCGTGAAGGATGCAGTTACCTGCAGTAGGTTTTCTATACGTAGACAAAAAATTTGCCTATCCTCAACACTGCCTCTCAAAGACAAGTCCATAAAATCAATATTGGTCACATGGGATTGGCTAGTAAAAAACAACCCAAAAGGATTATTATTTAAATATGAAACAAAATCCTGTCCTGTGGTCTATAGGAGTGACCGACATATCACCTTTGCTGTTCCTAGCTATTCCTGTTACAGTGAAATGACTGCAAGAGATTTATACAATGTACTATACAACACTATAAAACGCTAAAGAGTGAAAGCTCTAGTTAACTCCTTAACGACCGCCCACTGTCTTTTGACAGCGGGCATTTCAGGTCGTTCGTCTGCAGCGACGTCTTTAGACGTCACTGCAGACATCGGAGTTTGCGGCGCCCGGCGCCACAATTGCGCTGGGATCGGGGCTGTACTACACAGCCCCGATCCCAGAGCATGTCCTGCAGGCATCGGGCAGCGGAGGAAACCTCCGCAACCCGATGCTTTAACCCTTTGATTGCGGCGGTGCGTTACCGCAGCGCAATCAAAGGGTTCCCCTGCTCTGTCGGGTGATCGGAACGCCCGGTCACCCGACAGAGCTCAGGGACCGGCTGCACAGTCAGCTCTGGGGACCTAGCGTGGCCCCAGAGCTGTCTGTGTATGAAGCCAGTGATTAGGACGCACTGTGTGCTGTCCTAATCACTGCCTGTGTCAAACTGACACAGATTAGCATGTATTAGCATATATGAATATGCTAATACATTACTAAGTGTAAAAAAAAATAAAAAAATTTTTTAAACAGTTCTCCCTTCATGGGAGTAAAAAAAAAAGTACAAAAAAACCCATAAAAAGTGTAAAAAAAAAAAAAAAAGAATAAAAAAATAAATAATAAAATAAAAATAAATATTTAATAAAAAATAACTTGAACATAAATTACACGCACAAAAAAACCTACACATATTTGGTATCCACACGACCGTAATAACCTGTAGAATTAATCTAACAAGTTATTAAGTGTGAAATGTGAATGATGTAAAAAAAAATATATATATTTTTTTTTAAATAAAAAAAAACTGCAATTATTTATAAGTGTACTTAAACTATTCCCTCATAAAGTACAACTTGTCTCGAATAAAACAAGGCCTCATACAGCTGCGTCATTGAAAAAATAAAAAAGTTACAACTGTTTAAACGCAAAGAGGCCAAAACTAAAAAAAATGTTCTGGTCATTAACTACTTTTCAGGCGTTCAGCTTAAGGGGTTAAAGTGGTTTTATCACTACAATGATTAGCTTTTAACATACAGGGACAGGTAATTGAAGACTTTTTTTTTTTTTAAAAAAACATTGCCGTGTTGATTTTCCTTTGGTCAGCAGTCAAAGAAGATTCTATCACCTCTTAGAGCAGACAAATTTCTCTCGGACCGCTGTTTGGAGCAATTAAAGACGAGAGAGCAGGGATAGGTGAGCAGAAATGGCTGTTAACCAGAGAAACTTGTGTGCTCTAGGAGGAGATAAAATCTTCTTTATCTCCTGCCCAATGCAAAATTAGCAAAGCAATTCATTGAGTAATAGTCTTCATTTACCTTTCCCTATGTGTTCAAAATTAATAATTGCAGTTAGAAAACCCCTTTAATATCTATTCATCTATGCACACTGCGCTGTGAGCATAGCAGTTATTAGGCTATGTTCACCTGGTATATAAAAAATGTAACCAAAAAATACATTTAGATTTTAAGGAGATTTTGTGCATTCCTTTCATGCATATTTTACATGTTTTTTCTTTTATGTTTACTGACACTTTTATGCATTAGAAGAGTATTTAGTGGGTGTTAATTGTAATACTCATTGATTTCAATGGACAAATTGTGAGTATTTTACTAACTGAGATGAACCGAGAACTTTTTCTCTTCTAAAAGATTTATTAAAAAAAGATACGTAAAAATATGCGTTGTGCTCAGTGCTGCATGTTTCTGTATAGAACAATCAGACACTTATTACGGGCGCCTATAGTGTGTATTGTGATGCAGAAAATATGTTTGAGACTAGATTCCTAGTGAAAAATACAATGTGTAATAAGCAGCAAAATCCAAGGGACGACCCTGAATTTCTGTGGCGTATATAACTTTTTCTAGATGTGGATTTCATCACGTTTTAAGATGTGAATTTGCCGCCTCCAATGGGGCTAATCTATGTCCTAGCTCCTGGTGCCTTTTCCAGGAGGGATACATGCAGTGGAAGCATAGATAATTAATATGCACTCCTGGTTTTTTTTTTTGCATGTTGTGCAAAGCATCACTTAATGGTGCTGGTTTATCAATAGTGTCTTACTTTTAGACAGTGTAAAGTTAGATTAGACAGTCTTATAAGGCGCCACATTTATCATAGTGTTGATAAATCTGGCGGAGGTTGGAACTGTCTAGTCTAAGTTTGTACCACCTTTAAATTGGCTTACTTTTATGCCAGAATTTGGTCACAGATTCTGGCGCATTTTTGGTCGCATTTAAGTCACGCCCCCTTTCCGTGAAAACAAACCCCTTTTACGAAGTCACACCCCTTTGTCGGGCAAGGCGCAGAAGTGTCTGAAACTGTGTATAACACATAGTAAATGTGGCGAAAAGCTTGTTTTTGGCTCAAATTGAGCCAGAATTCTTGCGCAACTGCCTTAGTAAATCTGCCCCAATGTTTTTAAATGGGTTTTAATGGTGTATTTTGAGGTGCATACAAGGTTCTGTTTAGGCACCAAAATACACATGAAAAATATCATGCGAGCCCAGCATTAAAGACCAAAATACACACCAAAAAGTGTCATGTGAATATAGCCAATGAAGTGACAAGCACTTTTATTTTTTTTTACACAGAACATACTTAAAGAAATTGTAAAAATCAGCATCCTGTGTACAATGGAATGTATTTGTGTGCACAATGCAAAGCATATTTGTCATGGAGCGTGCCGTGACCCCCGCCCTCACTCTGCTTGTGTTACCGCAGCTCTATAGTCACCCAGAGCTCCTGCTTTCCTGCCCCGCCCTGCCGAGTGATGGTAATTGGCTAATTACTGGGTGCTGACCCTATATCTTGCGGACTCCTCCTACACTCTCTGCCAGAGTATTAGTGTTTTGGTGTGTTTTTGGAGAGAGTGCTGGAGAGAGTGTTGCCTTATCTGTGTACCAGACCTTCCTGCTATCATTTCCTGACCATGTTGCCTGCCCCCACCCTAAACATCTTACCTGTCCCCAACTACGCCTCTGTCTACCAGTTCTGTACCACGCTGCATCTCAGCTGCCATTGCAAGCAAATCAAGTCAGGGGAGCGACCTGGTAGTTCCCCGCTGCAGCAAGTCCAACCCGCTTTGGGCAGGCTCTGGTGAATACTGAGGGCAACTTAGACTCTGCTCTCTGGCGTGGCTTATACTATCGCTTGCAGTGGTCCAGAGAATCCGCCTACATCTGTGATAATATTACAAACCAAAATATGCATCAAAATCCACTGTGTGATCCTTGCCTAAGACTATGGACACCTGACAGACTGTCCAGTCTATGACCACTTCATACTTTTGACATTGGGAGCATGTAGGTCATAAATAAAGTCACGCAAAGGAAATAATTATTTGACTCCTTGCTGATTGTGTAAGTTTGCCCACTGACAAAGACATGAACAGTCTGTAACTTTAAGGGTAGATTAACTTTAACATTGAGAGATAAAATATCAAAAATAAAATCCAGGAAATCACATTGTATAAACTATATAAATGTATTAGCATTTTGCTGAGAGAAATAAGTATTTGATCCCCTACCAACCATTAAGAGTTCTGGCTCCTACAGACCAGTTAGACGCTCCTAATCAACTTGTTACCTGCATTAAAGACAGCTGTCTTAAATAGTCACCTTTATAAAAGACTCCTGTCCACAGACTCAATCAGTCAGACTCTAACCTCTACAACATGGGCAAGACCAAAGAGCTTTCTAAGGATGTCAGGGACAAGATCATAGACCTGCACAAAGCTGGAATGAGCTACGAAACCATAAGTAAGATGATGGGTGAGAAGGAGACAACTGTTGGTGCAATAGTAAGAAAATGGAAGAAATACAAAATGACTGTCAATCAACATCGATCTGGGGCACCATGCAAAATCTCACCTCGTGGGGTATCCTTGATCATGAGGAAGGTGAGAGATAAGCCTAAAACTACACTTGTTAATGATCTCAAGGCAGCTGGAACCACAGTCACCAAGAAAACCATTGGTAACACATTACGCCATAATGGTTTAAAATCCTGCAGTGCTAGCAAGGTCCCCCTGCTCAAGAAGACACATGTGCAGGCCCATCTGAGGTTTGTCAATGAACACCTGGATGATTCTGTGAGTGATTGGGAGAAGGTGCTGTGATCAGATGAGACAAAAGTTGAGCTCTTTGGTATTAACACAACTTGGCATGTTTGGAGGAAGAGAAATGCTGCCTATGACCCCAAGAACACCGTCCCCACTGTCAAGCATGGATGTGGAAACATTATGTGGTGGGGGTGTTTCTCTGCTAAGGGCACAGGACTGCTTCATCACATCAATGGGAGAATGGATGGAGCCATACCGTAAAACCCTGAATGATAACCTCCTTCCCTCCGCCAGGACATTAAAAATGAGTCATGGCTGAGTCTTTCAGCAAGTCTGTGACCCAAAACATACAGCCAAGGCAACAAAAGAGTGGCTCAAAAAGAAGCACATTAAAGTCATGGAGTGACCTAGCCAGTCTCCAGACCTTAATTCCATAGAAAACTTTTGGAAGGAGTTGAAGCCCAGAGTTGTCAAGCGACAGCCTCAATCATAATGATTTAGAGATGATCTGCAAAGAGGAGTGGAACAAAACTCCTCCTGACAGGTGCACAAACCTCATCATCAACTACAAAAAGTGTGTGACTGCTGTGCTTGCCAACAAGGGTTTTGTCACCAAGTATTAAGTCTTGTTTGCCAAAGTGATCAAATACTTATTTCTCACTGCAAAATGCAAATACATTTATAGAATTTATACAATATGATTTTCTGGATTTTATTTTTGATATTCTATCTCTCAATGTTAAAATTAACCTACCCTTAAAATTAGACTGTTCATGTCTTTGTCAGTGGGCAATCAGCAAGGGATCAAATAATTATTTCTGTCACTATATAAGGTGTGCATACAGATCCCTTAATGGTGTCATGGATAAAAGAGGCAAATTAGCAGTGTTTCAGAAAGGGCCAAAGGTGGCTTCTGGGCCAAAGGTGGCATTATTTCTGAAACTACACAGTTTATGTACTGTTTGCTGCTGTGGTGAAAGTATATTGTGAGTGGACAGATGGCACCACTGCAAATAAGTGATGTGGAAACTGTGGAGCACCACACAACATTGTTGGGAGAGGAGAACATTGACTATGAAGGTGCCCATGGGTTGACTGACAGGTTACAGTGGAGCTTCTCACTGCTAAACGGAACCAGAGGGCTACCAGACATGTGTCTGAAACAGTTCTGGGAGCCCTACTATGATGCTCTGAGGCAGACAGATGCTTACAAGGTCATAAATAGATAAAGGTTAGTCCAGATTCCCTTAAAAATTCAACAATTTATTATATCCAAGATTAAAAATGGAGCATGGAGCAGCGTTTCAGGCTGCAAATCAGCCCTTAATCATAGTCATAGTGAAAAGAAAATACAGCTGCACCCTCACACTTTGCCTCTGTTCACTCTGGTTTTATTTCCAGTTTCAGAGTTCAAGGGATTGAAAGGGTTAGCATACCGGTTCATAGGGGTGATATCAGAAGGAAACTCCTGAATCATGAAGCTTTTTGGATCTTCATGCTAGGAACACGTTCTCCTAAGGGCTTGAACAAAAAAAATGATCTAATGTTTCATTAGAAAATAAGTAAATTTATGCAAATTATCCTTTTGTGTATATATATATATATATATATATATATATTATAATATATATATATATATATATATATATATATATATATATTGTGGTTATTTGCTTTTGTTCATGTACTTTATTACATGTGTTCTTGGTTTATTTATATTTTTTGTGTGTATTTTTAATTTATATGTGTAGAATTACTAATTAATTTAGTTTGTATATATTCCTGTATGTCTAGGTCTTTTATTATAATAATAATAATAATAATAATAATTAATAATAATCTTTTATTTATACAGTGCCAACATATTCCGCAGCACTTTACAAATTCAAGGGTAAATGTACAGACATTACACATTAAAAGTACTTACAGATGAGACACAAGGTGTGAGGGCCCTGCTCGTGAGAGCTTACAATCTATTAGGGTGTATGGGTGAAACAAACGGTGAGAAGTGCCAAGTTTACAATGGTCCAGCCTTGTTTCATAAATAGGGGGTGGTTTACATGAAAAATAGATGAACCTGCCACCCTGACAGTACATCTATATACAGATAAGTGCCTGTGAGTGCCCTAGTGTAGGGAGTGACAAATGTGTGTGATAGCAGTTAGGGATCTTGGTAGGCCAGACTGAGAAGATGTGTTCTCAGGGCCCTCTTAAAACTGTGAGGGTTGTGAGTGTGCCTGATCGCCCGCGGTAGCATATTCCAGAGAATTGGTGCCGCACGTGTTAAATCTTGGAGACGGGCTGGGGAGGTTCGGATGATTGATGAGTGTAACCTGATATCAGCAGCCGAGCGGAGAGAGCGGGTCGGGTGGTAGACAGAGACGAGGGAGGAGATGTAGGGGGGGGGGCAGCATTGTGGAAAGCTTTATGAGTGAGAATGCTGAGTTTATACTGTATCGTGTACTGAATGGGCAACCAGTGCAGTGACTGACACAGGGTAGAGGCATCAGTATAGCGGCTGGAGAGAAAGATGAGCCTGGCTGCTGTATTCAGGACAGATTGAAGAGGGGAGAGTTTACAGAGAGGGAGACCGATTAGCAGGGAGTTACAGTAGTCAAGACGAGAAAGAATATGAGCAGTAATGAGAGTTTGAGTTGTTTCCACAGTGAGAAACGGACGGATTCTGGAGATGTTCTTGAGGTGCAGGTGACAGAAGTGGGCAAGGGATTGGATATATGGGATGAATGACAGATCAGAATCTATAGTATAAACCCCCCAGACAGCGGGCCTGCTGTCTAGTAGTTATGGTGGTACCACATACAGAAAAAGAAATAGCAGGGTGGGGTTGGTTGGTAAATGGCGGAAAGACAAGAAGTTCAGTCTTAGTGAGGTTTAGTTTCAGATGGAGAGAGGACATGATGTCAGAGACAGCGGCCAGACAGTCACTGGTGTTTTGTAGCAGGGCGGGAGTGATGTCTCGGGAGGAGGTGTATAATTGGGTGTCATCAGCATAGAGATGGTACTGGAAGCCAAATCTACTGATGGTTTGTCCAATGGGGGCTGTATAGATTGAGAAGAGGAGAGGACCAAGAACTGATCCCTGAGGAACTCCAACAGCAAGAGGGAGAGGAGAGGAGATAGAACCAGAAAATGAGACACTGAAGGAGCGATCAGACAGGTAAGATGAGAACCAAGCGAGAGCGGTGTCCTGGAGGCCAATGGCGCTGAGCATGCTGAGGAGAGGGTGGTGATCCACAGTGTCAAACGCTGCAGAGAGATCCAAGAGAAGCAGCAAGGAGTAGTTACCTTGAGATTTTGCTGTTAGGAGGTCATTTGAGACTTTAACTAAGGCAGTTTCCGTGGAGTGTAGGGTGCGGAAACCTGATTGCAGAGGGTCAAGAAGAGAGTTAGTAGAGAGATAGCGGATTAGGCGAGAGTAGACCAAGCGTTCCAGGAGTTTAGAGATGAAGGGCAGGTTAGAGACTGGTCGGTAGTTAGCAGCACAGGACGGGTCCAGAGAGGGCTTTTTTAGTAAAGGGGTTATGATGGCGTGTTTGAAGGAAGATGGAAAGATCCCAGTGGAGAGAGAGAGGTTACAGATAGCAGTAAGGTGAGAGAGGAGAGCTGGAGAAATAGACTGGACGAGGTGGGAGGGAATGGGGTCAGTAGAGCAGGTGGTGGGGCATGCAGACAGGAGAAGTCTGGACACTTCTTCCTCTGTCGTCAGATCAAGGGCTGAGAATAGATTGGAGGATGTGCGGGAGGGGATGGGATGGGTATTACTTGGGGACTGAGATATGTTTAGCCGGATATTTTCAATTTTCTCTTTGAAGTGAGTGGCCAGGTCTTCAGCACAGAGGTCAGTGACTGGGGCCTGAGCTCTAGGCCTTAGGAGGGAGTGGAAGGTGTCAAAGAGGCGTTTTGGGTTGTTGTGTAGTGTTGAGATGAGGGAGGTGAAATATTTTTGTTTGGCGCAGTGAAGGGCAGTGTGGTAAGTCCTGAGCATGAATTTGTAGTGGAGAAAGTCTGCAGGTAGCTTTGACTTTCTCCACAGCCGCTCAGCACACCTGGAACATCGCTGCAGATGGCGAGTCTGAGGCGTGTGCCAAGGCTGCGGGCGTCTGACTCTGGTGGTGCGGTGTCTGAGTGGTGCCAACATGTCCTGTTTGGTTGTGAAAGTTTCATTGTAACGTTTGACAGCCTGGTCAGGACATGAGAGGGAGGAGATTGGGGGCAGTGAGGACTGTATGGTGTCTGTGAGTTCCTGAGTATTAATGGAGCAGATATTTCGGAATGTGTGATGAGCAGGTTTGTCCTGAGAAGGCTGAGAATTAGTGATAATGAAGGAGATAAGGTTGTGGTCAGAGAGAGCATAAGGAGAATTAGTGAAGTTAGAAATTGAGGAAAGATGACAGAAGACCAGATCAAGAGAGTTCCCATCCTTGTGGGTTGGAGAGTCAGTAAACTGCGAGAGGCCAAGAGAAGAGGTTAGTGAAAGAAACTGTGAGGCAGAAGGAGACATGGGGTCATCAATGGGGATGTTGAAATCACCCATGATGAGAGTGGGTATTTCAGTAGAGAGGAAGTGTGGGAGCCAGGCAGCAAAATGATCCAGAAACTGGCGGGGTGAGCCAGGGGGTCTGTAGACAACTGCGACTCTGATGGAAAATGGCCGAAAGAGTCTGAGGGTGTGGACCTCAAAGGAGGGGAAAGTGAGTGAGGGTACAGGGGGAATGACCTGGTAGGTGCAGTGTGGAGAGAGAAGTAAGCCGACTCCTCCACCCGGCCTGTTCTCAGGTCTGGGGGTGTGGGTGAAGTGTAGGCCACCATAGGTGAGGGCAGCAAGGGAAGCGGTGTCAGATGGCTGGAGCCATGTTTCTGTGAGGGCCAGCAGGTTGAGGTAGTTGAGTATAAGTTGCAGAGCTCCGGTCTGTGGACCGAGGTCTGCGGGCCATATTTCACGTGCCATATTTATAAGTGACTATTACAAGTGACAATCCTCAGAAATATCCCAGAACTTAATAGAGCAGACTTTGGAGTCCGTAATATCATCTGACCACATTTCTCTTCATCTCTTCATCTCAGGTACGTCTTGTCTGGTGAACAGCAAATCCCAGCCAAACCACAGCAGTATATGTCTAATTGTCTCTGCCTAGTTTAAATGGTACGTCTTGTCTGGTGAACAGCAAATCCCAGCCAAACCACAGCAGTATATGTCTAATTGTCTCTGCCTAGTTTAAATGGTACGTCTTGTCTGGTGAACAGCAAATCCCAGCCAAACCACAGCAGTATATGTCTAATTGTCTCTGCCTAGTTTAAATGGTACGTCTTGTCTGGTGAACAGCAAATCCCAGCCAAACCACAGCAGTATTTGTCTAATTGTCTATGCATTGTTTAAATGGTACGTCTTGTCTGGTGAACAGCAAATCCCAGCCAAACCACAGCAGTATATGTCTAATTGTCTCTGCCTAGTTTAAATGGTACGTCTTGTCTGGTGAACAGCAAATCCCAGCCAAACCACAGCAGTATATGTCTAATTGTCTCTGCCTAGTTTAAATGGTACGTCTTGTCTGGTGAACAGCAAATCCCAGCCAAACCACAGCAGTATATGTCTAATTGTCTCTGCCTAGTTTAAATGGTACGTCTTGTCTGGTGAACAGCAAATCCCAGCCAAACCACAGCAGTATATGTCTAATTGTCTCTGCCTAGTTTAAATGGTACGTCTTGTCTGGTGAACAGCAAATCCCAGCCAAACCACAGCAGTATATGTCTAATTGTCTCTGCCTAGTTTAAATAGTATGTTTTTGTCTAGATATTTTGGCCCAGCTCTGTCTTCCATAATTTATCCTGTGTTTATTTGTGTAGCCATGAATCCCAGATATTCCCCTTGAAGTATCTGCTTTGTGCAGAGCTATTTGTAGCTCCACCCATTTACGACACCTGAATGCCCTATGCTCAATTTACACTCATCATAGTTGAGTATAAGTTGCAGAGCTCCGGTCTGTGGGCCATATTTCACGTGCCATATTGCTAAGTGACTATTACAAGTGACAATCCTCAAAAATATCCCAGAAGTGAGCATAAGGGAGCTGGGACTCTCGCCTTTTTGTAAGTAGTTGCACTTCGTCGCATACTCCTATTGCTATTACTATCTACCTTGCAGACATCTGCCTCCTATCTTACCACCCTGTCTTGCCCTCAGACAATTTTATCCACATAAGCTCCTCTCTCCTTCCCTCACCTATGTACTCATCCCACACGCTATTTTCCCTTTTCAACCACCCCAAACCTCCAGCTCACATATTACTGCACAAATGGCGCTTATATTCATCACTGAACCATCTGCTGTCTCTTTTCATTCTCTTACTTCTTGCTGCAGGGGACATCTCTCCTAACCCCGGCCCACCCTCCTTCACTGCTCATCCCACCTCCTCCTCTGCCTCCCATAGAAACCCTGCTAACCTGCTTGCTATTCGCTGTACGTCTTTTTCTGCCCCTTTTAAGTGTGCTCTATGGAATGCCCAAACCGTCTGCAACAAACTCACTGCTGTTCATGACCTGTTTCTCTCCAACTCCCTCCCTATGCCTATGATTAAAGAGAACCTGTTACATAGATTTTGCCCCCCTTGCTGATGACAGCACAAGCTAGTGACAGACATTCTGTTTCCAATACCGTGTCTCTTATTATGTAAGATGCTGTAGTTTTCGTGTATTTAATGCTCAAATCTACAGTTTTTAGCTAGAAAAGAGTCATGAAAAGAGTCCATTTTTTCATACCTGCCCACCTGAGACTAGTTCCGCCCACCTCACAGCTGACTAACCTATTAGTTTGATAGGGTAGAACCATGTGAATAACTGCCAGGTGGGCAGGGCCAGTCTTAGAGGGGTAGGGATAACACCTAAAACTGCTGTATCTTACAGAATAAGGGACACAGCACTGGAAACCACTTGTCTGTCACTAGTTTGTACTGTCATCAGCTATGGGGGCATAAACTATGTGGCAGTTTCCTTTTAAGGGCTGATTTGTGGCCTGAAACACATAAGAGCGTGCTTTTTTGGTGTATTGTTTTGTGTGTACTGCTCCATGCTCCATTTTTAATCTTGGACACAATAAATTGTTGAATTTTAAGGGAATCCTGGCTAACTTTTGTCTATTTATGATTATATCAATGGCTGGTTTCACCATTGGTCTGGGCATCCTGTGTTTAATGAGGTGAGCTGGTATTTTCTTTGTTTCACTGCTTACAAGGTGGAATCAACATAAAAGGCTTCAATTTTCATGGCAATATCAAAATTGGACTTCTGCTAATTGGCAAAAGACACGTTTTCTGTTTCATCGAATGGATTAACATTGAAGAACAAAAACTCTGCAACCATTGCTGGATGAGCACCGGCTGGTGGTGGTAGAATTATGGTTTGGGGAATGTGTTCATGGCAATCTCTGGGTCTCTCATCCACATGGAAGGCGTACTTTGGGTATGAATCCATCCTTGCAGATCACACACACCCATACATGCTGATTGTCTTCCCTAGGTTGGATGGATTCTCCCAGCAAGATTATGTCACATGACTAGAAATGTCTGACATTGGTTGCAATTGCATGATCAAGACTTCTAAGTTCTACCCTGGCCCCTAATTCCCCAGACTTGAACGCAGTTAAGCATCTGCAAGACCCCCTTAATCATTGTGTTCTTTCTATGGATCTTCCCTCACGCACCAGTAGCTGAGGGATGCACTGCAGTCAGCCTGTGACAGCCTACCAGGAAGATACAGAGTCACTCCCAGACTATCTAGTTGCTGTCCATGCTGCACCTGGCAGTCTGAATGTTAACTAGTGGTCACAATAATGTGACTTAACCATGTATTTTTCCCATGAAAATATAAACTGTGTAATATGTGAAAGAACTTCAATGGCAACTTTTTGAATTTCTGGTGTGAATTTCAGTTTTTTCTTGATGTAGATTGTAAAAGGCGATCAAATCCTCATGCATCAACATCGTGCTTCTCCCCAATGACATACATCACCCATTGTGAGCCACATTCGCGTCTCACCGAGCCAGTCAGTAAGTTCTACTCTGCACTGATTAAGAGCAAACACCCCGAAACAGGTGAACAAAACTGGCGGAACCCTTTTTACATTGCAAGACTCAGTGAGTCACATGTCTACATCCAATAGAGGGAACTGGAGAGTTAAAGGGGTTTTGCCACGATGTAATGTTGACGTGGGATCCTCCAAAATGGGTAATCAATCACTTTTCTAAATATATGTGATTACAAAAAGTGAAGCCTCTGAGAGCTACAGCTTTCTTTAGAAGCCCTTAGTTACTTAACCCCTTAAGGACCCCGCGTTTTTTTTTTGTTGACACGTTCGTTTTTCCCTCCTCGCCTTCCGAGTGCCATAACTTTTTTATTTTTCCACCTATATAGACACACATGAGGGCTTTTATTTTGCGGGACATGATGTACTTTCTAATGGTGATATTCACTATACTATAGAATATACTGGGAAACCGCAAACAAATTCCACGTTCGTTTTTCCCTCCTCGCCTTCCGAGTGCCATAACTTTTTTATTTTTCCACCTATATAGACACATGAGGGCTTTTATTTTGCGGGACAAGATGGACTTTCTAATGGTGATATTCACTGTACTAAGAAATATTAGGAAACCGCAAAAAAACCCCAAGTGGGAAAAATTGTGAAAAAAATTATTTTTTGGCCATGTTTTTGCGGGGGTTTTGCTTTTTTTTGGCTTTCCAAATTTTTGGTCAAATAAAAATGTTTTATCTGGATATTTTTACGTATCTGTATTGATACGAAATCCGGCAATACCAAACTTGTAGGGTTTTCCGTTAGTTTTGGGTACCGTAAAAAAAATTCCAAAGTTTTTTTTTTTTTTAAAAAATTTGCCAGCGGCGCCAGTTTGGGGTGCGACCCAAAAATTTTTTTGTACTGACACCAAGGGGACGCCCCGTGAGGGTGCATTTTTTTGGGGGGCCAAAAATTTACTTTTTATCGCAAAGCAGTTTGGAATGAAAATCCGACTTTTTTGACCCCTTTTTTAAATTAAATTTTTTAAGTGATTTTTAAAAAATCCCCCAAAAAAACAAAATTTTTTTGGCGTTTGGGAAATTTTTTTTTTTTCTGCGGTTTTTCCAGTGTAGGGGGATAAATGAGGTTATATTTTTATAAAACGGAACGGGGGAAATACCAAATATGTTTTTTAACTTTTTTATTATTTTTATTTTTTTTAATTTTTTTAAAAAGGGGAAAGGGGGTTTTTTTGTTTTTTGGGGAAATTTTTAAAATACTTTTTTTGTACTGTAAAACTTTATTTATTTTATTTTTTTTATTTTTAAACTTTGGGGGGCCACCTAGGGTTGCTTAAACCACAGGGGGCGCGATTGTAAATACAGTCTAAGGGAATTTGCATAGGCAATGTTTTAGATTTTTACCAAATGGGGGGGGTTTCCCCATTTCCCTGTCTGCGAACGGAAGGGGGGGGGCAAAACCCAAAAAAAACCAGGGGGGGGAATTTGCCCGGGGACCTTTCCCAAACCCCCCTGTTTCCCCATGGTTCCTTGGGACGTATGGTTGCGGCTAGGGGGGCGGGGCTGTGGCGGTGCCGAAACCCTAAAGATCTGTGGGGGCACCGATCGGTTTTTCATTTCCCGGGGCCCTTCAAAAGGGTTTTTTTTAAACAGCGCGGGCGGGTGACGCGTCTGTTCCCCGGCTTTTTAAGGGCCCCGGGTGTTAGGGGCGTTTAGCCGCAAAGACCCAGCAGCGGGTGCGGGGGGTGGGGGGGGGGGTTGCGGAGCGACCCTCCTGCAAACCCCCTTTAGGGGCCCCTTGGGGCTTTACTCATACTTTCCAGGGCCCTTTAAAGGGGGTTTTAAAAAGGTTTGCTTTAACATGCCCAAAGGCCCATTTTGACAAAACCCTGAGGGGCTGATCTGGTGGCGTTTGTTTTTGTCTGCACTTTTTTATTTTGATGACTTTTACATGACTGACTTTAAAGGGGGACGGGGAGAAAGATTTTTGTGCTTTTGTATAGAGAATCCATGGGTTCTAATGTTTTATTTTGAGTACACATTGCACAACGCCCCGGGCTTTCCCTTTGTATTTTGCCACAATTTTAACTTTAGAAAAAATTTTCCCTGAGAGGTTTGAGAACATTTCTTTTGCTAAGCAAAAGGGTAGACCGGGGAACCTTTTGACTTTAAATTTTTCCCCAGGCATAGACATTTGGGCCATGAAAAAGGGATGCAATGGGGTTGTTTAAGGTACATTTTTTTAATGAAGTTCCCCTTGGGAAAAACCCGGTTTTCCATGCAGTAAAAAACAAAATGTTTAAAAACCCCTTTGAAGATAGTTTGTCTGCTTGCCCCAGATTAGAGGACAGAGAAGAAAGGAGCTGATTAAGGGGAGGGAGGGGGGAAAAAAGAGGGGAAAACA
>JAODAL010069450.1:0-16344 GCA_025379985.1 Phyllomedusa bahiana | reverse complement strand
CTGATTCTCTTCGTTATGATGAATCCACTGCACACCGATTCATCATAACTATTAGATACGAGGCCAAAGCCTCTTTTCCACTAGCACCCTTATATTTTCCCTATATCTTTAGGTGTGCGTGACCTTATATACTTCATATCTGATTCTCTTCAGCTGTACTGTTCAGCCCAGATTCTTAACCGATTGAATTGGGAAAGGACTGTTTTTCATTTTATCCCTTTTTGTTTATATACTGTTCTGCACATTTTTACGTACTGTATGTCTGTTATTTTGTAATTTTTGCAACTAAGCACTGTACCTGTAAATTAAAGCTTACTACTTTGACAGTTTTGCCTTGTTACCCTAATGAACCCCAAAAGTCTCTGAAGAGTTTAAGTGACTGCCGGAGCACATGACTGGTAGTGTAGATTTCTTCCTTAAAGGGGATGTATCGCTTCTTCAGTTAGTGTGTTTCAAAGTATTTTCAATTTCTCAGCTCTACCAATCCAGGGGCGTTTCTTCCCCTCCCAGCTGGGTGTTTCTTAACTGAAGGGTGATGACATCCTCCCCCCCTTCACTGTTTATGCTGGCTCCCAAACCCTGCTCCGACCCCCCCCCCCCCCCACTCTGTCTGAGTCCACATCTCACTGTTCCTCTCCCTGCAGTCTTATTTTGTAAGAGCTGTTTAAATACCACATACCTGCATTCAATCTAGACAGTCTTCTATGAACTCAGTCTTCTATGATACTCTTCTCCTACTCTCAGCTGGAGGTTTGTTACAGTTGAAATCCAGTGTTTCTATGAACGGCACAGATCTCCCTTCTATGCAGGAGAGTTAGGCACCATGGCACAATTTTGCTGTTTTCTGATTGTAGAATCAGCTGCAGTGTTTTTCTGCTGGGTTTGCAGAGTGAAATTGCTATGGCCCCTTAATCTGAGTGAGAGAAGCAGGGAACAAGGCACATTTCTGCTGTTTTCTAATTGTAGAAGCCCTGCAGTGTTATTGTGTTTCTTCTGGCTATGCAGAGTGAAATGTTACCGGACCCTTATTCTGAGTGAGAGAGACAGGAATGCTCACTCCTGTGAATCTGACTGGGGGCCAGACAGAATGTAAATTAGTAGAGCCATCAGCCAAAGACAGGACAGGAGGAGGAATCCGACCGGTACTGGGGAACTGTGTTTACAGAAACAAAAGATAAGGGACACTGTGAAAACAAGACAGCTTTGCTAATGACATCCAATTGCAAAGTTGTTTGTTTTCACTGTCCCCTTATTCTGAAGACCATTTAATGAAATGATACAACCCCTTTAAGATGTTGAGCTCTCTTCATCTACATGCTCTTCCGCCCACCACTTTGGTCCCTGAGGAAGGCCTATCTAGGCCGAAACGTTGGACTAAATTGTGGGCATATCCATTTTGCTTCTGTACTTATTGCATTTATATGGAGAACTGATATTATGTGAATATACTATGTGAATCAATAGACCTCATTCATCTTTACTTAAAGAGTGCAGTGGATTTTCTATACATTAAAGTTTAGCCTTTGGCCTTCCACAGAGCACCCACATCTACTACATTTGGTGTGCGGCACCACTACCCTTTCTGAAACTCTCTCTTGAAAAGTGGCGGCAGTGTTTTGTTTTTTTTATTCGGGTTGTGGACTGGGTGGGGGTATGTGTGGGCTCATAGAGTAGGAGGAGGGAGAGCCAACTGTGAGCTGTTGTGTTGCGTCTCCTGGATCGCTCCCAAGTTGTGCAGAAGGAGGTGGGATCTGAGTTGTATGTCCGAGACAGACTGTACCCGAGAGACACCTCTGCATGTGATTTCCCATTTCTCTGGCGCTTACTTTAGGATGGCAGTGAGCGTGAATTCTCTGTCTCCTTTTTTGTGTGTCCCTGTGCCCTAGATATTCCCCCCTTAATCCACCTTGTCCTGGACCTAGTACAGGCCCAGTCTCATGGGTCTTTTAGTCTTTATGTGGACACTGAGGTTTTCTGTCATGATCTTCGTGGGACGGGAGTCTCCCCCTCTGTCAATACATATTCTCCCTGTCTCAGATTCTCCACTCAGTTCCCCGTATGCTATCTCTTGGTGTCTCTTTCTGGTACTCAACATTTCTTGCTAAATAGGGCATTCATCTCTCTAACTACCAACTGTCTGCTCTCTAACGCTGTCAGTCTACTCTAATGCTCTCATCAAACTCACCCCCCATGTTTCACTTGTTTCCTCTCTTCCTGTGCTTGCTCTTGGTGCTCCGATTCCAACTATTGCATCCACTTACCCTTACCAGAGATCAGATCACCGCAGCAGAAGACAGTATGGTTCAATGAAATGCTGTCACTCAGTAACCCTATAATTGTTTACATCTGTCTTCTTTGTCTTTTATTTTATCTGCAGCATTCTAACACATAAGCAGTTTTAGTAAACCTAAGCAATTGCAGTAAACTTTTAGTGAAAGGGGAGAAAAACTTTTTCATAAAATTGTGAAGGAGAGAAAGATAATATAGCTTCAATACCAGCAGCGCTATATAACCCACGGATTACATACTGTGATGTCATTATATGTGCCAAATAACCGCATCTGCTGTGAAAATAACTTGTTGGTGGTTTTGTAGCTAAAGTGCCCATGAATTGTTTACTGTGAAATTACGTCAACTATCACCCAAACAAAATGTCTTGTGTTTGTCAGAAGTCCGTAAATTTCAACATGTAATGACATAAGACTCAGCTGAATTACATCTAAGTGAGCTGGGACCTATACATTGCACCACATGCTGACTTTTAATTTCAGAATTGGCATCCTCCAATATGTTCCTTTAAGTCAGATTCACAGATGCTGATTACATTTATTGCATAAATTAGTTCATTATTGAAATAAGGTCATTTGAGCCCACAAACCATTAGCATGAAAACTATTAACATAATTTCATAAGCTAATAAACCAAGTACAGGAGAAGGAATTAAGAAGTTCTCTGCGATAAGTGTTTCTACAGAGATTAAAGAACACAATTTTCTTATGCATATATTAACATTTTAAGAGTGATTCATGCAAAAGCAATCTTTCTTGCATATATAAATCTGTTTTTTTTTATTAATCTCCATATTTGGTCTCTAGAGCTGTTTTAAAAAGATGACTTTTTGGTTGAATTTTAATGGTTTTAAAACAATCTGACAGCAGGCATTTTAGGGTCTGATAAAGATGATTTACCTGTCTGAGTTGTGTCTTGCTGGATTTAATGAGCTCCATTTAAAACGATACAAGTGCAAGACTTACTTCAAATTTTGAAGCAACAAGATAAGCACAAACCAAGCAAGATCTATAAATCCGCCTCTGTAAGAGGTGCTCAAAGTATTATCTCAATAATTATAGAAATATAGCTTGTGCAAAACTGCTCATAAATTAATGCAACACATTGTATTTCCAGAGATGATACATTAGCTGCCAATTCTATTGATGTCAACAGGCATTACCACATCAAAAAGTCTTTGTTAATTGAGTTAGAAAAATTAATTCCTAAAGGTAAGAATATTCTCCAAAACAGTTATCATTAAAATTATGTTAAATCAGAGGTCAGTAATTGTATTTTATGCTAACAAAAACTTTCCTCATGTACTTGAAATTTATATGTAGTTTTAAAGAAGTATTAATTATGTTGCCTGCACTGAGGGCAATGTTTATCACTATATACTATATACTATATGCTTCAAGATTTCGCACGTGCTGCACCCGTTCTCTGGAACATGCTACCACGTACCATCAGGCACAATCCCAGCCTCGCAGTTTTAAGAGTGTCCTGAAAATACATCTTCTTAGGCAGGCCTACCAAAACCACTAATTGCTAACCCACACCTTCTATCACACACATTTTTGTCACTCCCTACACTAGGGAGGCACTTACCTGTATATAGATGTACTGTCAGGGTGGCAGGTTCACCCAATTTTTATGTAAACCACCCCATATTTATGAAACAAGGCTGGACCATTGTAAATTCAGCACTTCTCCCTCGTTGTCTCCCCCAGACACCCTCATAGATTGTAAGATCTCGCGAGCAGGGCCCTCACACCTTGTGTCTCATCTGTTAGTAGCTTTCACTGTGTAATGTATGTCTTTTGTCTGTAATTATACCCTCTACATTGTAAAGTGCTGCGGAATTTGTTGGCGCTATATAAATAAAGATTATTATTATTGTTTGAAGGGGTTGTCTCAACATGTTGTTTAAAGAGTTATAGCCAACTTCACGCTCAGACTTCCTGGTTATGGTGGGGGTGGGGTGATAGCAGTGATTATCTGATTAGCTCTGTTATTCTTCGCTGATCCTGTCACACTGTAATGACTGCTGGAGGTTTGTAAACTGTAGTGTACAAAGCTACTGAGATCTGAAAGTTTAAAGCTTGTCAATAAGAAATGTAAACAAGATGTATCCCATTCACTGATCTAGCTTGTAAGGGCAAAGAGAGATGATGGATGGTAACTAGGGAAGCTTGTGTGCAAAAGTAGGAGATAAGATCTGCTCCTATATCTGAAGAGAAGCAAAATAAAAAAAAATAAAAATGTTTTTGGTAGTAGTCCTTATTTACCTTTTGCTTACATGTTTAAAGCTAATTAATGACATGACAATACTTCTTTAACCCTTAATGATCTGCTAAATGTTTTACTTTTTGCCTCCCTGCATTTCAACAGTCGTAACTTTTTTTGATTTTTGTTCCATGACGCATTTGAAATTTGAATGAGGACTTGTTTTCTATGAGAGAAGTTGTATTTTTTGGGGGAAGTAGTTTGAGTTAACATATTAGCTACTGTGTAATTAACCACAGCGTGAACATAAAAAAGGGGTTTTATTGCATGTTTTCTGCTATTATTTTTTACACCATTCACATTTTACACTAAGTAACTTAGATTAATTCTATAGGTTATTATGGTCGTGGGGATACCTAAAAGGTGTAAGTCTTTTTCTTTTGTGTGTGGTGCATGCACAATATTTTTTTAATTAAATATTATTATTATTTATTTTATAAATTTTTTATGTTTTTTATAACTATTGTACAATTTTTTTTTTTACACTTTGTTATGTATTAACATACAGGAGTTTGCTATTACATTACTATCTGTGACATACTGACACAGGCTGCAGTCAGGGCAACAGTGTGCCCTGACCGCAATCTTACTATACAGACAGCCCTGGGGCTATTCTAGGTCCTATACAGGGATGACTGTATAGATATTCCACGGGCTCCATCGGGTAACTGGGAGTTCTGGTGACCCGATGGAGCAGAGGAATCCCCTTTGATTATGCTGCGGTCACGGATTGTGGCAAGTAAATGCCAGGGATTGGTGGCTTCCTCCAATCCCTGGCATTAACAGAGACTGCTCTAGGAACGTAACTGTTAACTACAGCTTCCTTTGTAATGCAGTTATGCTGCTGGGAGCCGAAAACCCATCTTTCTGCAGCGACGTCTAAAGTCTAAAGACGTCGCTTCAAAAAGAAGACCCGCACCATTAAGGGGTTAAGAAGATAGTGTTTTACCCATTGGTGAGTTGCAACCATCCTAGGGAGCTGTCAGCTGCTAAATGAATCAGAGAACTGGCTGCACTCAATGCAAAAAAAGCACTGATAATGTCTACCTCAAGTCACCCCCATCTGTTCAACCAGATACAACAGAGTGATGGAGCTGAGACTGAGTGTGAACATTACACTGCTGTCAAGTATGTTCCAATTTCCCTGTGCTCTGTGTACTGTGTAAAGAATACAGTATCTCACAAAATATTGTATTATATATTTTCATGGGACAGCACCGAAGATATGACACTTACAATGTAAAGTATTCAGTTTACAGACTGTATAACAGTGTAAATTTGGTGTGCCCTCGAAATAACTCAACGCACAGTCATCAATGTCTAAACCACTGGCAACAAAAGTGAGTACACCCCTAAGTGAAAATGAACAGATTGTGTCCCTACTGTCAATATTGTGTGTGGCCACCATTATTTTTCAGCGCTGACTTTACTTTCCTGGGCATGGAGTTCACTATTCATAGGTTGCTGCCACTGGAATCCTCTCTCGCTCCTCCATGATGACATAATGGAGCTGATGGAAGTTAGAGACTTTGCGTTCTTCCACATTCTATTTGAGGATGTCCCACAGATGGTCATTAGGGTTTAGGTCTGGAGACGTGTCTGGAGCCAGTCCAGCACCTCTACTCTTTCTTTAGCAAGGCAGTGGTCTTATTGGAGATGTGTTTGGGTTCATTATCATGTTGAAATTCTACTCTGCAGTCCAGTTTCCGAAGGGTGGGGATCATGCTCTGCTTCACTAAGTCACAGTACATGTTGGCATTAATTTTTCCCTCAATGAACTGTAGATTCCCACAGCTGGCAGCACTCATGCAGCCCCAAACCATGATACGCTCACCACCACCATGCTTGACTGTAGGCAAAACACACTTTTTGCACTCCTCACCTGGTTGCTGCTACAACACATGCTTGACACCATCTGAACCGAATAAATTTATCTTGGTCTCATCGGACCACATGATATGGTTCCAGTAATTCCAGTCCTTAGTCTGCTTGTCTCTAGATAACTGCTTGCAGGATTTCTTGTGCAACATCTTTAGAAGAGGCTTCCTTCTGTGACAACAGCCATGCAGACCAATTTAGTGCAGTGTGCGGCATATGGTTTGAGCACTGACAGGCTGACCCACCCACCCCTTTAACCTCTTCAGCAATACTGGCAGCACTCATATGCCTTTTCTGAAAAGGCAATCTCTGGATGTGCCGCTGAGCACGCAACTTCTTTGGTCAACCATGGTGGGGCCTGTTCTGAGTGGAACCTGTTTTGTCAAACCACTGTATGGTCTTTGCCACCATGCTGCAGCTCAGTTTGAGGGTGTTGTCAATATTCTTATACTCTAATCCATCTTTATGTAGAGCAACAATTCTTTTTTTCAGATCCTCACTGAGTTCTTTGCCATGAGGTGCCATATTGAACTTTCAGTGACCAGTATCAGAGAGTGTCAGAGCGATAACACCAAATTTAACACACCTGCCCCCCATTTACACCTGAGACCTTGTAACACTAACAAGTCACATGATTACATGGAGGCAAAATGGCAAATTGGGCCCACTTTGTCCATTTTCACTTAGAGGTGTTTTCACTTTTGTTGCCAGCGGTTTAGATATTGATGACTTTGTGTTGAGGTGTGTTGAGGTAATTAAAGGGCACACCAAATTTACTGTTATGCAAACTGTACACCGACTACTATGGTATACATTGTATCAAAGTGTCATATCTTCAGTATTGTCTCATGAAAAGATTTAATACAATATTTACAAAAATGTGAGGGGTGTACTCACTTTTTTGAGATACTGTAGGTATTTGTATAGGTCCAAAGGAACGGCCCAAGTATCTGATTAAGTTGCGCTATTAAACCATTACTCTGTGTATAAGTGTAGGGACAATTTAGGGAAATCTTCAAGTCTTTACCTAATGCTTTGCAAAACAAATAAACACTAAACTTCATGAATGGAAGTAATGTGGTGTGGAAGAAAATCTGAGCCAATTGTGGCGCTGTTGACCCACTAGACAGTGGTATAAAGTAGGTGATTTTATAAAAATCAGTTCAATGACACTCATATGGTAATAATTTCCTGGATGGAATACAAACCAGCAATAAAATTCATCAAAATGTCCCAAGCATCAGTTGGAATAAGCAAATGCTTTTGTCTGGATAGCTTAAAGTAAGCACATACAGTGCAAGAGGAGACAAAATTCTTGTTTCCAGCCAGGCCACCAACAGGGCTTGGCTTGTGTCACAATATTGTTTTAAGAACCATTTTTATCATAGAAAATTGTTTACCTGCCATTTGACATCTCTAAAGACTTTTTAGTGCTGTCAAGCTTGCAAATATCAATAGCACAGAGCTTAGAAGAAGATATGCAAAATATAGTTGTCCTAAGAAAGTTCACAGTATGGCTGTTGGATTCACCCAGAAAATTACAGGACACTTCATGAACTTTGCTAACTTTTCACAGATGCGCTTGATTTTGGGATGACCAGTCAATAGAGAAAATAAGTTAAAGATAGCATTTTGCATATATACGGGCCTGTGAAATATATTTTCATATTTTTCATATTTTAAGGCAAAAAAAAAGAAAAGTCGTCCATCAGTTCAGCCTTTGGCTAAGGTTTGACCCAGGGGAAGGGAAAAAAACCCCCAAGAGGTAGAAGCCAATTGTCCTCATTTTAAAAAAAAATTTCCTTTCCCCCACTCCAATCGGCAATCAAAAAAATCCCTGGACAATGACCCCCTCCTAATCCTAGCATAAACTTGTTAATTATTAAACCCCCAGAAATGCACCAAACCCTTTTTTAACTCTTTATTGAATTCACCATGACCCTCCCTCTGGCAGAGAATTTCCCAAATCCCCCCTTACGTAAAAAACCCTTTCTATGTTTATTTAGAAACTTTGTACCTCAAGAAAAGTAAAGGGGCCCCCTTTTTCTAGATACAGCCCTGTGATAAATAAATCTTGGAGGAACCTATATTTACCTTTTGAGTATTTAAACATATTTTTTATGTCCCCCCAAACCTTTTTTTCCTAAATAAATAACCCCAACTTGCCAATCTTTCTTGGTACTAGTCCACCCAGTCCTTTTATTATTTTTTTTGCCCCCTTTGTACTTTTCAAACCCCCTACAATGTCTTTCCTGTGCCGGTGCCCAAAAATTACACAATATTCCAGTGTGGCTAACCATGACTTGTTAAATGGGAAAATAATTTCTCAATTGCATCTATGCCCCTTTTAATGCACCCCATAACCTATTTGCTTTGGGTGCTGCTGCCTGACACTGGCTGCAAATTTAAATTACTGTCCACCAGGGTTCCCAAGTCCTTCCCTTTTCACTTTACCCAGTTTTTTCCTTTAACATTAATCATGTAAAAGGATTTCCTTCCCCATGTAATAAACCTTGCATTTTTTCAATGTTTTAACCTCATCTGCCATTTCCCTGCCCAAACCTCCAAATTAAAACCCAAACCCTTGTAAAACTATTATCCTCTATTTGTTGATTACTTACAGAGCTTATATCGCTGCAAAGACAAATTCACTGTTATTTCCCTGTAAAGATCATTAATGAAAATGTAAAGAGGATAGGGCCCCCAATACTACCCTTTTGGTACCCCACTAGTAAAAGCGACCTCTGAGTAGTACCGTTTAATTACTACCCTTTTTTTTTCTATCAGTGAGCCATTTTTCTTTCCCAATTTCACACATTTTCCCCCATCCAAGCATTCTCATTTTATTTACCAACCTTTTATGTGGCACCGTATCAAATATGTGAAAGCATAGTTGTTAGCATAGGTCCAAAGAAACTGCCCGAGAATCTAGTTAAGTTACTTTATCCAGTGTGGCAGAACGACCATAGGTGGTCGCATGGTGCTGCCACTAGGTGGCATACGTGCCACCGAAGTTCTGGCTTCGGTGGGGGAAGGCAACCATTTTGCCAGTTTTCCCTAGTTTTTGACACATGGTGTTAGTATGTGCTAATGGGTATAAATTTGGGGTTTTTAAGAGAGCCTAGAAGGGGGGAGTTTGCCCCCAAACGTTCACGCCGAGTGTGCGCTAGCACCCTCATTGCGCCATCTCTGCTCTGGGCCCGGCCTCCCAGAAAAGTGCATGGCTTTTGCCCTTGAATTTTTTTTGAACACCGGGAGGTCCAAACCTAACGCGAGTAAATGCATACCATTCGTCCATTTTTTCATCGTATACACGTTGAATGCCTGAAAGGGATGTCAATTTTAAAAGTGCTTCATTAAAGTGTTGAAATTTACCTGGGTCCAATACTCTTTAAAATATTGATTGTGGGCTGGGGGAAAACCCCCGGGTGTGGAACCCTTTAGCATACCCGCGAAACAAGTTATCATTGGGCTTACTTTATTGACGACTAGTATTGGGGGTTGCCTTTCTCGGGACGGTCACAGCGTTGGGTGGAGGCCGTCCCCCCCTTCCAGGCCAGGTTCGGTTCCATTTTTCCAGATTTACCAGGCCTAAAAAAGCCTGTTCTCTGCAGGTGATCAGGGGGCGTGGCCTGCTACCTGGCACTGGAGCAGTAGTGGAGCTATGAAAAGCTCTGGTCCCCTGGAGGCTTGGGGGAAGCCTGTAACCATGTACTGGACTTGTGATACTGTTTTGGTGGTGCTGGATATTAGATCCAGACTATGGTAGAGGGGGGTGTCCTCTAAATGATAGTTAGTGGCCAGACGGCCTAGATGTTTATTTTGTCTTTTGTTTTGCTTTACCTTTATTCTTATGCCTCAATAAAACTGGCGGAGACCAGTTTAAAACAGAAGCCTGGTGTCAGCGTGCCAATACTGTCCTACCCCGGACGGCGATCCGAAAGCGAGAAACCCCAGGGATGGGCCAAGATGGCGTCCCAGAGCTAAGCAGCAGCTCACACCAGCCATTGGAAAGGTAGCACCTTGCTTGAAGATCATGCTCCTGGTGTCCTTCAAGATAAACATTGGTCCTTCAGGAGAGACATTGAGAATACAGCTGGGTTGAAAA
This sequence comes from Phyllomedusa bahiana, assembly GCA_025379985.1. Classification (NCBI taxonomy): domain Eukaryota; kingdom Metazoa; phylum Chordata; class Amphibia; order Anura; family Hylidae; genus Phyllomedusa; species Phyllomedusa bahiana. The sequence goes on along the minus strand of JAODAL010069450.1, from coordinate 5,801 downwards.
CGTGCTGTACCTTTAGGAAAAAAAATGGTGTGTTAAAAGATCTGGAGATGGTCTCTGTGCTGTTAAATAACTTGGGAGAAACTTTAAAATCTGTGAAACCTATATAAGAAATTATATTGCCCAGGAAAATAAGCTCTTGTTTTTCAAACAGGCATTTATCCAATATGGAGAACAGCAAATTCTCTGAAGGCATTGCAACACAAAATGGACAAGCAAGTTCCTGGAGCAGAAAAGGATATAATCACATTAAATCAGAATGTACTGGACCGTCAACAGGAGCAGTGGTCAACTAATAGAATTTGATGCCAGAATCGGCAAGTACCAATGATGACTTATGCAGGCATACTCAGTTGTCAATATTTGAAGATGAATGACCATAAGTGAGTAAACATACAGCCAATGGTATCTTTTATGTAAAGCAACTGAGAGATAGTATATTTCTAATGTTAGCAATGTATAAGCTGATGGTAGCCCTGTAATTACTCAAGAGTGACATCCAACATGCTTACAGTGAACTTTCTCAGGACAACTACATTTTGCATATCTTCCTATAAGCTCTGTGCTGTGACTAGTTTGCAAGCATGACAGCACTAGGAACTTATGGATGTGAAATGGCAGATAGTAATACAATTCTGTCTGATAAAAATGATCCTTAAATGGTTGTTCCCACCATAGACTTTGAATGCATATCGATAGGATGTGCCACCAAAATCTGAGAGGTTCAGGTCTACGCCTAAGATCCACACATATCTTGGGAATGAAGCAGGAAGGGAGAGCTGGTCATGCTTGTTCTCGACTGTACATTCTGTGCAACTTCCAAGCACAGTTGAACAAGGCATAAGCGTGACCAGCTCGCATTCTGCTTAGCAACTTCTGGGGGCCCGTTCCCGGGAAAAGTGAGGGTCCCAGAGGACAACCCGTTTAAACCATGCAATTTCATGACACAACAAGTCAAGCCTTGAGTGATCAACTTTTTATGTGAAGTATAACAGATCTCCTAATATGTTCTACCACAGATACAAAAACCAATTGTCTGGGCTGGTACCCTTACACCTGTTATAAAAAACCTAAATATCTTTAGCAGTTTCTGTCCTGATTTTATTATCAATAAGTGTAGATGTACTATTTCCAGGTATTTAGTTAAACAGCAGCATCGTTCTTTGGGATTGGCACTGCCAAAAAACACTTTCAAGGGAGAAACAATACTTGCCCTTCTAAATTATTTTTTCCCATAGCAACTATACATAAAAAAAAACATTTTTATTAAAAAGGACATGCCGCTATTACACACAAAGACAGAACATGATGGTGGATCACCCATTTATATTTTGTTGCAGATATGACTTATTATCTAAATTCAGGTGAAGATTGTATAGTTGTGTTGCCTTCATGGCACTGAAAACATAGTATAAATAATCAGGAGAGATATAAATTGTATTTATGCACCATTATTTTCTCAACAATCACAGCTTAAAGAGAACCTGTCACATAGGTTGTGCCCCTCTTTCTGAGGACAGCACAAGCTAGTGACAGACATGCTGTTTCCAGCGCTGTGTCCCTTATTCTGTAAGATGCTGTAGTTTTTGAGTATTTAATGCTCAAATCTGCAGTTCTCAGCCAGAAAAGAGTCATTCAAGGAGCCAGTTTTTTTCAAAACCGCGCCTGCCTGTGGCTAGCCCCACCCACCTAAACTGATAAACCTATTACTTTGAATAGGTAGAAACATGTGAATAACTGTCAGTGGGCAGTGCTAGCCTTTGGTGGGCGGGGCTAACACCTGCTCATGAATAAGATTTGAGGGGTAAATGCTCTAAAACTACAGCATCTTACAGAATAAGGGACACAGCACTGGAAACAGCATGTCTGAAACTAGCGTGTGCTGTCCTCAGCAAGGGGGGCATAAGCTATGTGACAGGTTCCCTTTAAGTCTGAACAATGATGAAATTTACACGGGCAAATTATTAGTATGAGCACTAGTTATTGGGTACATATTTCAAATGATTGGTGCATGTAAATAAGTTTTAAAGGGGTGCTCCAATATTTTAAATTGCTTGTCGGACCTTTGGGGATGACGGAAAATAGAATTTTTTTTTACAAGAGACCACTATAGCCTGTAAATAGCTGCAGGATCACATGGATAATGAACGTGATATCATTGTCCGGGATGCTGACAGCAAGTGGGTTTAAAAGGTGAGTTTAGTTTTGTCTCTATTTTCTGTCATCCATGGACACCTGACGAGCATTTCAAAATATTGGAACACCCTTAAAAGGTTTTAGGTTCTTCCTAATAAATATCATGCAGATATATAATACTTTTTCTTTTTACATTAATCATGCATATAAGAAAAGTGGGAATCAAGAGCAAGGGTAACAACGAACAAAATAACTATCCTTGCTATCCTAAAGCCTTATATCAAATTTAACCTGGAACACATTGCTTACCAGCGGTATAGCAAGAGGGCCCTCAGGTGGCATTTGTCCCTTGCGGTAGATCTTTTCAACTTTATGTGTCCTCAGTATGCACATACAGTTGATAACAGTGGCTTAAAAAAGAGCTGATAGCTATAGGCTCCCTGTACCGCTTATCTTCTAGGCTGAAAGCTTAGGGATTAGGAGCTTGGCTTCAGGCCTAGGAGATGCTGGGAGCAGCCCCCCGGCACAGGTGGTGATATGATGTCACACTGCTCTAGCCAGATACTAGCTCCTGGAGCCAGCTGCTCAGCAGGGAAAAGGAAAGAGGTGAGTATATATTTTTTTTCTTCTAATTCGTTAAAGGGGCCTATATATCTACCTATCTATCTACAGATGACTGTATATGTACCTACTTGGGGCTGTATTTATACCTACAGAGGCGGTAGAAATACCAATAGAGGTTATATACCTACAAGGGACTTTATCTATACATACAGAGGCCTGTATGCCTACCTATCTTCAGATTTCTATATACCTACAGAGGGCTCTATATACAAGGGGTTGTATACCTACAGGGGCTATATATGTACAGAGAGCTGTATATATACCTACAGAGGGCTGTATACCTACCTATCTACCTACTCAGATCATCTATACCTATCTACAGGGGCTGTATACCTACTTATCTATCTACAGTAGGCATATATACCTAACTACTTACAGGTGGCATATATACCTACTATCTACAGGGGACTGAATACCTACCTATCTACCTACATGGGACATACCTATCTACCCACAGGGGCCTATTTACCTACCTACCTAAAGGGGACCCATATATCTATCTACTGGGGTTATTTATATCTACCTACTCAAAGGAGTTGTCTCATTTCATTAAATGGCCTTCAGAATAAGGGGACAGTGAAAATAAGCAACTTTGCAATTAAATATCATTAGCAAAGCTGTCTTGTTTTCACAGTATTCCTTATCTTCGTTTTCTGTAAACAAACTTCCCCAGTGTTGGTCGGATAGTCGGATCCCACCTCCCACCTTCATTAGCTGAGGGCTCTAATAATTTACATTCTGTTCTGCCCCTGCACAGCCTTATTCACGGAGCTTGCATTCCTGCCTCTCACTCTGAACTAGGGGCCGACAACAATTTCACTCTAGACAGCTAGCTGCCTCTTCATTGACACTGCAGCTGCCTCTATAATCAGAAAACAGCAAAATTGTGCCACAGTGCCTTATTGCTCCTGCGTGTAAGGGGCCGACAAAAATTTCACTGTATACAGCTAACTGCTCCTCATTGACACTGCAGCTACTGCTACAATCAGAAAACAGCAGAATTTTGCGTCGGTGCCTTATGTAAACATGAAGGGAGACGGATCTGTACTCTGGATGGATTCAACTGTAGCAAACCTCCAGCTGTGAGAGATCAGTGCTGAGTTCATGGAAGACTGTTAGACTGAATGCAGGCCTGTGGTATGTAAACAGCTCTTACAAAATAAGACTGCATAGGAAGAGGACAGTGATATGTGGAGGGCGGGGGGGCACACTGGAGCCAGCATGAACTGTGAAGAGGGGATGATATCATCCCCCTTTCAGCTAAGAAACACCCAGCTGGGAGGGAAAGAAACCCCTGGATTTCAGGAAGTGAGAGCATCAAGCTTCAAGAGAACAGCCCAACTGAAGAAGCGATACATCCCCTTTAATGGGGAGGACAAAATATTATTACCTACCTACTTAATGGGAGGCATCCATACCAGAGGTAGGAATTGGTAGGGGAGAGCTGGAAGAGTAAGAATTCTAAGATGTTTGTGTGGTTAATTCTGCATGGACAAGTTGTGGCCCGGGAAAAGTCTTCATGGTGGTCTGAGTCAGATGGAGAAGAAAAGGGAAGAGAGCAACTCCTATCAGCGAAGACCTATCAGTGCTGTATTCATGGTCATGTGATGGTGACCTGAGCTGGTGGCTGACTATTCTGTGGTCTCTATATGGCGTTGTTGTATGTTAAATCCGCGCTTGTATAGTGGCAGCGTACACTTGTCTTTGATTGTAAAAGTGAGTACACAACTGTCTCTGACCCTGTGAATAGGAGGTTTCACTTTTACTTTCCTGCTTTTTTGATGCCGTTGTTTATTTTAGAAAGTGGAGAGATGAATAACCAAGAAAAACTTGGAGGCAGATATTGTATGTGGGCTGGTCTGCTTTTCAGTCATAAACTTACTCTGCAAATATAAAACCCTCACACAGCTCCATGGACAGAAAAGTAAAAAAGTTTTGAATCATAGAATATAGTAACATAAAAACATATTATGACCTATGAGTGCAAGGAAAGGTCTGTAAAAAAAAAGGTCTGGTGTGAAAAGTGGGGATGTGGTGTGCAAAACAGGGTGCTGAACTGAGCAACAGCCTGGGTGGCAAAAATTCTAGCTATGCCACTGTTGCTAACTCTAATTTTTTTTTACAGTTATGGTGAACAAAACCTAATTGAAGGGACAACCCTTTCAGTTTACACTGGTGAAAGCCATGGCTTTAGCTCCAATTATTCACAGCTTCAGACCTTCTACCATTTTTGTAACAAGTACACAGTGGCCCGAAACGCGTTGGCTAAGTGCCAGCTAGTCTACATGTTTGTACCGCTGCACGTTTATTTATAATAAAGTATTCTCACTTGAAGCCGTTGTGCCGGATACATATGTTTTCCCGCTTGTACCATTTTTGTAGTACATCTTTGGACGTTCTATTTTTACCAATGACTTTATTGTTTGGAACTAAGCTTGTGTACTTTCTATTTATCCCGCTGGAATACTTATTCTGCAGAATTTGCAGAAAGTTTGGACGACTTCAAGCAGTACTATCTTGGGGAAAGACCAATTGTATAAATAATTGTATAAATCTGTTATTCTATACCTGACTATGTTATTATCTCTTCTGTTAATTTATTCTTTTGTTAACCTTTTAACACAAACAAAAAAAAAAATTTACTCTTCATTTTTTCCTCCTTGCCTTTTAAAAGCCACAATGTTTTTATTTTTTCACCCACATAGACATATGAGGGCTTTTTTTTGTGGAACAAGATTTACTTTCCAGTGATGTTATTCATATTACTATGAAGTGGGGCAAAATGTGAAATTTTTTTTACTTACGCCATGTTTGCGGCAGTTTTGTTTTTGCGGCATTCAATCTTCATTAAAAATGATGTATTATCTGTATTCTACTGATTGATACGCATCTGGCAATACCAAACATGTAGGGTTTCCGTTATGTTTTGGTGGCGTAAAAATATTCCAAACATTTTTTATATTTGAAATTTGCGCCACGGCGCCATTTTGTGCGACCAATAACTTTTTTGTAGTTACACCTACGGATGTCAGTGAGGGTTTTTA
>JAODAL010069449.1:0-16344 GCA_025379985.1 Phyllomedusa bahiana | reverse complement strand
GTGAGCGGACCTGCTGTCTCAGGGGGTATTCACTGCACGATGGTCACATCAAAGACAAAAATATAACGTTTTATGGTGAAAATCTGGGAAATAATCTATTAGTGAAGAGAGTTGCCAACTACAGCAAGAAAGGAAAGGATTCACCTGCTAAACTAAGAGACAGAACCTTTCACAAGGAAAAAAATATGTTTTACAATAGAAAGTAAGGGAAAAGGGGCCCTGACATCCTGGAAAACGCTGCAAAAAAAGAACCTTTCACGAATTTTTGCGTGTCATCCTTGCGCAGGGCCATGCTAATCTTCTCGTTCGTTCCAATTTTAGAATGTCTCCGAAGCGAGCACAACTCTCTGGTGCCCCCTTTGCAAATATAGTCCCCAGGTCCGAAGATAAGTTATGGCGACTTTTTGATAAGAATTTTTTTTGTATTAAAATCTCATCCTCCCAACATTCCATTTTTCCTACAAAATTCCATATAATAGAATTATCCAATACAAATACACTAATTGTAAAAATTAACAAAAGAATAGCAAATCATTTCCCTGCCCCAGAGGTTTGTGGGAAAAAAAAGGGCCCCATGTGGAGTAAAAAAGGGGCGGAAAAGCGGCCGGACTCTAAGCTCCGGGGTCCAAAAGGGAAACCGATGGGGCTGGATTCACATGGGGTTTTTAAAGGGTTTGGGGCAACACAGCATAGGACAAAAAACTTGTAAAACCCAAAAACCAAAAAAACTGCTTTAAACCCAAAAATATTTTTTTTAAATTTTTGTCCTAAGCAGCTGGGTTTCCAACGAGTTTTTTGGGTGTTTTTTGCTTTTTTGTTGAGGACTCCATGGGATTTTACAACATGTTCCTAAAACTGCTGGCACCCAAACATGATCAGAGAAAAAAAACAACCTGTTGGGCTACAGGGTTTTTTTGTTTTAAAAAACTAGGTGAATTTTTTTTCCACAGATTTTCAGCATTTTCAAAATACTAATATAGCTAAAATCCACAGGAAACCTCTGCTGTGTAGTTCCATGGATTGAAAAAAATGCATGAAAATAAGCATCAAATGAAGAAAGCTCGCATAAAAACGCATGAAAAAACCATGCTTCCAAACACACGTGTCTCCCGTGAATTTCACTGCAAAAAAATTAATTGTGTGAACATAACCTAACGGCGAAAAAAACCCAAATATTTTGTACCAAAAAAAGTGTGAAAAAAAACAGTGGAACCCGGCCTCATTGGTTTTCCCCTTTGGCCCCCAGGAGTTTAGACCGGCCGCATTCTTCCCCTTTTTAAATCCAAGGGGCCCTTTATTCCCCAGCAGCCTCTGGCGGGGAAAAAATGATTTCATTTTTCTCTTGTCAAATGTACAATTAAATTTTTGTATTGGAAAATTTATTATGTGGAATTTTTTATAGGAAAAATTTGGGAATGTTGGGGAAGAGAGAGTTAAATAAAAAAAATTTTCTTATACAAATGTCGCCAAAAACTTATCATTCTGAGACTGGGGAAATATAGCAATGGGGGACAGGGGATTGTTTTTCCTTCCAAACACATTACTAAAAATTGGGAACCCATACAGAAAATTAGCGGGGCCCCGCGCAAGGTGACACGAAAATTTGGAAGCGTTCCATATTTTGGAAAAAAAACCCTTTTTTTAAAATTTTAATGAGGAATTGAAATATGTAAATACAGTAAAACAGCGCTTCCAATGTTTTTTTTGCCTAGGCTGGTGTTACCCCCTTGTCTCCTCCTTGCCCCAATATTACGGCCTCATTCACATCACATGTGGGCCCCCCCGCCGCATCCGTCATTGACAGGAAAGACATATTCATATATGCTGGGGTTTAACCCTAGGGAACAATGGGCGACACTAATCCTCTTGCATAGTTTGCTCTATTTCAGATCGTATTGATTTTAAGCCCGACACAAAAGCGCGTGGGTCATACCACAAAACCTGTATAACTGTATATGACCTTTAAAATTTTCCCAAATATAGGGCCTCCGTTATCAAACCTCTGCAAAAGGAAGACTGTCCCTGCTGCCCATAGCAACCAATCACAGATCAGCTTTCATTTCTTATACTGCTCTGGAAGAAGGAAAGCTGAGATCTGATTGGTCGCTGTGAGCTCTGATTGGTCGCTATGGAACGATTTGGGTTTTCATGAGCCTGATTGGTTTATAACTCTGTTGGTCCGCTATGAGAAAACTTTATTGGGGTTTCTATGAGTCTGATTGGTCCTGGGGGAAGCTCTGATTGTCCCTGTGAGCTTGATTTTTGCTGCTGTAAGAACTGATTAGTTTGCTATGAGATCTGATGGTTTCTAAAAAAGAATCTTTTAAATTTGGCTGCGGTAAAGCTCTGATTTGGAGCTATGGATCTGGTTAGTTGCATGGCTCTGATTGGTTTTCTATGAGGGTTTCTGATTGGTTGCTATGAATCTGTTGGTGCTATTGGCATCAACAATCTAACAAAATTTCATAAATGGAGCCCATTGTGCAAATGACCCCAAACCGTTGTCCTGTGCTTCCTACGGTTACCCCAACGGTATATTTTAGGAAAAAAACCTTTTTTCACGTATCGGGCCCAATACCCGCAACCCAAACCAAAAAGTAATGTGAATGGGGAAGGGGTTTGACGGAAACAATTTTTGTGACGTCCGGTTTTTCCCCCTGCTGAGTTTTCTCAGACTTTTTCAGGGAGATTTTTTAATAGTCGGGGTTTTGGTTTCGGGAAAAGGGCGTTTCGGCTGTACTAAAATTTTCACAGGAAATGGTACAACCAATCCCCAGCCTTTCCTGTTTTTTATTATTTTTGGCGATTGGCTATACGATATTCCTGGGGAAAATTTCCCGGTTACACCCAAACCCGGGCCTTCGAGAATCAAAACCCGCAGCACTATCCGCAATTTTCCCCCCTGAAATGTCTGGGAGGAAAGCCGGACGGGAAAAACCCCCACAGCCAACACCGGCCCACGGGAAAGGGGGTTTTTGGGAGGGGCTATACAACCCTTCCCCAAAAAACTTTTTAAAAATTAGGCCCCAAAAAAAAGCCCCAAAAAAAATAAAAAAAAAACCCAACAAAAAAACGGGGCCCTAATTGTGAGTAGGGGAATTTCGCGGGTTTAAAAAGATCCCAAATGAAAATGTGAGGGGGGACCTGCTTCTCAGGGGGGTATTCACTGCACGTTGGTCCCCATCATAGACAAAAATGATAACTTTTTAAATGGTAAAAAACCTGGGAAATAATCTTTTAGTGAAGAGATTTTCCCAAACTACAGCAAAAAAAGGAAAGGATTCCCCTGCAAACTAAAGAAAAACCCTTTTAAACAAGGAAAAAAATATTTTTTCCCAATAGAAAGAAAGGAATGGGGGGGGACACCCTGGAAGGGCTGCAAAAAAAAGGAACGCTTCAAATTTGCGTGCCCATCCTTGGCGGGGGCCCCAGGGTTTAATTTCTCTTTTACCCGCCCAATTTTTTTAGTATATGTGCTCCAAAAGCGAGCAACCCCTTTTGGGGGGGGGGTTTCCCCCCCAAAAAATTATAGTCCCCAGAGCCCTGGGAAAAAGGGATAATTTTTTGGGAACTTTGTATACAATTTTTATTTTTTTATTATAACTCTCACCCTTCTCCAACATTCCAGGTTTTCCTAAAAATTTCCCCATAGAAATTAAAATTTAATCCAGATATAATACATTAAAATTGTAAATTAAAAACAAGAGAATATGAAAATTCATTTCCCCTTTCCCCCAGAGGTTTGCGGGGAAAAAAGGCCCCAAATGGGGAGGGGAAAAAGGCGGGAAGAATGCGGCCGGACTCTAAGCTCCTGGGTCCTAAAGGGAAACCGATGAGGCCGGATTCACACTGTTTTTGTCATCACTTTTTGATGCACAAAACGTTTTGTTTTTTTTCTTAGTAAGGTTATGTTCACACAACTTATTTTTTGCCTTGAAAATCACAGGAGAAACGTGTGTTTGGAAGCATGGTATTTCATGTGTTTTTATGTCTGCTTTCTTCATTTGATGTATCTTTTGATGCTTATTTTCATGCATTTTTTTCGATCCATGGAACTTCACTGTCATTCATGCACTTGTGGTCTAATGTGCGCATATTCACATTTAAGTCTATGAGACCTTAAAGGGGTCGTCTCACTACAAGAATTGTGTGCAAAAACACGTGACTTTGCAGTATGTGTCCATTAACAGTATCCTACCTATTCCTAGCTATCCCCTCTTGTATGTGCTGCATCAGCCCCTCTGGTTGCCATATCTACAGACCTGGTGTCCTACCTATTCCTAGATATCCCCTCTTGTGTGGGCTGCATCAGATCCTCAGGTAGCTATAGCTACAGACCCGGTGTCCTACCTATTTTTAGATATCCCCTCTCATATGGGCTGCATCAGCTCCTCAGGTCACTATAGCTACAGACCTGGTGTCCTACCTATTTCTAGATATCCCCTCTTGTATGGGCTGCATCAGTTCCTCAGGTCGCTATAGCTACAGAGCTGTTCGATCTCTCCTGATAGGCTGCCAACACTAGTTGCTATAGCTACAGACCTGGCTTCTACTGCAGCCTAGTGGAAGCCAGTAAACACGCCCCTGAATTCAAAGCGAAACCAAGAAAACAGGACTGAGGTGAGATGAATCGATGTAGTGAGACGAGCACTTTAATGTCACTTCAAAAAGCGAGCAGAAATAAGCTGTGTGAACCCGGCCTAATGTCATATTTATTGCGCATGTTTTGATGCATAATTGTGAAAAAGCACGAAGTTTGTGCATCAAAATTATGTCGTGTGAACCTCGACTCATGCATCAAAATGCACCCAAAAAATGTAGCAGTAAGGTCCCATTGAATTAAATGGCAATAAGTGCACATCAGGACACAGCTGCACTTTTTTTGCAAACCGCTTGATGTGTACAAAAAACACCGGGAGCACAGGGCCATTATCAACGCTTAAACCAAAAAACAGAGCAAATACAATGGAGTTTCCTGTCCTGAGAAAAATGTATGAAAATAAGCTTCAAAAACAAACACCAAAAATGAAGAAACACATGGAAATGCCGAGAGATAAGCGCTTATTCCACTGCAAGAAAAGTCACTTGGACAATAGCATAAGGGTGAATTCACACGGGGCAGAAAAGTTGCAGAGTGCTGGAGTATATTCAGAGCTCCCATAGAGATGAATGGGGAGGAGCGGCACATGCTTCCTGACATTTTTCTTTTTTAACTCCACCCTAATTTCCCAGCAGACTCTGGGGCAGGCCAGCTGATTTGCATATTCTGCTGTTACAGTGTATAATGCCTTTTTTATCTGGATAGTTCTACTGTTCTAGAATTTAGAAGGAAATCTGCAGAACATTGAAGAGAATGAGAGTTACGACACACATTTAATATTTTTAGAAATGTCGCCATAACTAAAAACTTTTAGTCCCCGGGGGCCATATATAGCAATGGGGACAGCCAGGGTATTGTGCTCACTTCAGCAGCACATATACTAAAATTGGAACAATATAGAGAAGATTAGCATGCCCCCTCCGCAAGGATGACACGCAAATTCGTGAAGCGTTTCATATTTTGCCTCAGGTCCTGGACGGAATGCGCTATTTCTTTGGTAAAGGTTACAATTTTTTTTTATAGAAGAAAATAGGGGAGCCAGCACTGGTCTTGTAGCCAGGGCTGCGGAGTCGAAGTCAGTGCCCGTTTTGCAGGAGTTGGAGTCGTTAAAAAATGGACCGACTCCCAAAATATATAATAAGTTGGTCCAGTTAGTTCGATGCAAAGAGCAAGAGGAATTGGGTCCAGCCAGTGCTACTGCTCCCATATCTTCAGCCTCATCACATGAGGAGTGTAATTGATGACATGGAGCAGGCAAAGCGTTACCTACTGCAGGGAAAAGATCCCGCTCCAAATAGCAAACAGATTGATCAGATTTCAGCAACATTTTTCACTTCATATTTATAATTTATTAAACTGTTTCTATTAAAGTTGTATCCTATAAATATATTTTACATCGACAAGCAAAAGGGTAACAATATTTTGAACTTGTGACTTTCAGGCTCCATATCTCTCCATCCATGTGAGACTCCCATCATTTTATAGACAATCCTCTTTGGGTCTCATACATAACTTTGAGCTTCAACTATTTAGCATATGCTTAGTTCTGCAGATTCTTGTCCTGTAACTGCATTGTTACTGTTTTGTTCCTGGTGATGGGACAATCTTTTTCTTCTTGTTACTACAAATTACAACCTGTTCTCACATTTCCTAATAGGTCAGGTTTTTATTGGGCTGATTCAAAATGAAGGTCCCCTGGTCGAGCAGCCCTAAGAAGATTTCCAAGAAGAGGAAGGAGCTCATCCAGCTCATCAAAACTCTCTGGGCCAAAAAAATTGGCAAACTGCATCATGTGAGGCCCTGACGCGGAAAGAATATGAAATGAAGTCCGTCCATTCCAAGCCAAGAGATGGGCGTCCAAGGAAATATCAGAGTCAAAGTCGTCATCACAAGTTTTGATCAGTTTGACGCTAAGAACGGGCAGTGGAGGCGGCTCGTAGGCTTCGTAAAAGTGAGATCACAGACGTTCATGCAAGCACTGGGCGCATTACACAGGTCTGGAATGATGGCCCGAAAAAAGGGGAAGAAGCCGCGACTCCAATCTCCTCATAAGAAGCGCCGGCAAAGAGTTTGCAAAAAACTACGAAAAATGGAAGATTGGAAACTGGTGATTTGGAGCGATGAGATGAAAGTCAGTAGACCGGGCTCTGAGGGGGCAAATGGGTTTGGAAGAATCAAGGAAAAAGGGGGCGAATGGATCGAGAAGCTGGAAGAACTGTCAGGTTTGGTGGAGGAAGCCTGAGGATTTGGGGATGTTTCACAGCCAAAGATATTGGATACTTGACCAGGATCGATGGTGACCTCAATGCTGAGCTCTATGTGAGTGTCCTACAAGATGAGATACTTCATACACTCGAGTACTATGGGTAGGAAAAGGACGCCATAGTGTCCAGCAGGTCAACGACCTGAAGCAGATGTCAACGTTAGAGAAGGAATGGTTCAATGACAAAGAGGTAGAGTTGCTGTATTGGCCTCCACAGTCCCCAGACCTCAACCCAATCCAACACGTGTGGGGAGAGTTGAAGAAAAACCTGTATTCATACCCAAGTCCAGTCTGCACCAACAATGGGAACGTGTAGAAGAGACCGGGGATCAGATTTTGGTCAAGACATGCTTGAATCTGATCCAGAGCCCAGAAGGACTCAGGCAGTGCTGGAAGCCAAATTTTGATTTTTAGGAGCAAAACAGTAACAATGCAGTTACATGACAATAATCTGCAGAACTAAGCAGATGCTAAATACTAAATAATGTATGTATGAGATAGGTAGGATGATTGTCTATAAAATGATGGTATACTTATGTTCAAAGCTGTAGTGGATGGTGAGATGTGCAGCCTGAAAGTCACAAGTTAAAAACCTTGTTACCCTTTTGCTTGTCAGTGTAAGTTCTACCTAAATAGCTTGATTATTGTATCATAAGGTGATAAACAGCCTGATGTTACTATTTTACTTCAGTACAGTAGTCGGAGTTGGAGTTGGAGCTTTGGCTTACCGACTCCACAGCCCTGCTTGTAGCATAAAATTGAAAACTTTATTCCAAGCAACATAAAATAAGATCGGTAGAATGTATGACTACATACAAGGTATGTGAAGAGAGAGCAACCTAACCTACGCGTTTCGAACAAATGTCCTTACTCATGGCTACGTTCTTTTATATACTTTTTCTTGTGGAAGGTTCTATTTTTTTTAGTTCTTGACTTTAAACACTTTCTTGCTGTAGATAGTAAGGGTATGTCCCCAATGCATGGGTTTTCGGCCGGTTTTTCAGGCATTTTGCGGTTTTGCAGACCGTTTTGAAAAAAAAACGGCCGAAAATGAGCACAATGGTGCTCTATGGAAAACCCGTGCAGCCTTCCCCACTGCACGGGTTTTCCACCCGTCGGTTTTTCCACCCGTGGGCCACTCAAAAAACATTGAGCATGACCCTGAGCAACACTGAAGCTTGCTCTGCGCCCAAACCAACCATCCCCCCAAAACCCCAGAACCCCCCCCTTCCCCCCTTTTCACCTTTACCTCGGGTCATGACCAGCCTTCTGAAATAAATACTCAGACCCCCGACTAAATGAAATGGCCAAGCAGCCCTTTTATTAAAAAAAATACAACAAAAATTTTTATTTGCTTATAAATATATACATAAATAACCATCTAAAAAATAATACACTTTAACCCAAAAAATCAACCCAACGAACCAGGAACAACGTGCCATTCCCACTGGGACAGAGGTCCTTTGGAGCTAAAAACGCCCCTGGCGACCAAAACCCCCGAAGGGAAAACCATCCTACCCCACCCGCATTCCACTGACTCGGAGGTCCAAAAGCCTACTAGAGGGCCCCCCCCAATTCGCTCCCCGGGGATACCAGCCTGAAAGAGCCCCCCCTTCGCCGGGCCCGGGGTCAACGTAGCCCAAAAAAAACTGAGGAAGTCATATACCTAAGGCTCCATCACCCAAACCCTCATCCAACCCCAAGCACCCCTGCCGCCCCCCGGCATCCCATGAACCCTCATGCATGTGAGGCCCCCACCAAGCCAATTGCCCTCTCGTCCTTCCTGTATACCAAACCCCCAAAAATCCGGGCCCACTCCCGTCAAATGAACCCGTCTGATTCCAAAAATTCCCCCCTCACCCGCCCCTCCAGCTCAATATCCGAATGAACACCCCCAAAAAATTTCCCCAAATTTCCAGGTCTTCCTTGTCTCCCTGTAGGCGCACAAAAGGGTGAGGCTTCAGATGCCCGACGTACACCCGCTAACGGCGAAAAAAAAAAACCCGCCCCTGGCATAACCCGCAGGCGAAATTCAGTTTCCCCACAAGGAAAACAGCTCCCTCGTTGTGTTTAACGGGATGACACCCCTTCCCGCACTGAACCTAAAGCTTGCAGCTTTCCTCACAATTGCATTCCATCCTAAGGAGTCGATACAAATCCCCAGGAACTTCATACGGGTACACGGACCCCCCGTTTGTCAGCCGTAAGGGAACCCCAAAGTGATCCGCCCCCAATCGATTGTTTGCAGCAGGCCCCACCCCCGGGGGAACCCGGGGGGCCCACTCAAAAAAATCGTCTAAATAATGAATGATGGATCCCAACCGGATAATTCCCGCACCCCATTCTAAAAAATGAGCTAACGCTTCAAAAAAAGCCACGATACAGACAAAACCATCGGAAGGGGCAACGATAAAAACAAAAAACTGGCCCTCCCAAAAACATCCTAACAACCGCAGGCTATCCCCCCCGCACGGGCAAAAAGCTACCAGACTAAATGTCTGTCTTCGCCATCAATGCCCCCCGACCTAAATCGCCCAACGAGGGCAACTGTTTCACAAAAGAAGTGTACCCCCACTAACACAATTCCGGAGCAACCCCACTTTAACCGATTGCCCCTTGGGGACGACAAATGATGGATGAGCCGGAACTTGTTGGGTTCCCTTTTTGGACTCCCCCCCAAGGGCGACCCACCAGGTCGGGAAAAGGGGGGGTTCCACAAAAAGGCCCCCCCACCCTCCCCGGGCCCCCTCCTTCGCATTTTCCCCTCCGCACTACCGAAGGGTGTTCCCTCGCCGACCTCAAATTCCGCAAAGAAAAAGGACAACATCCCCCGGAGGGGAACCAGAACCCCTGCTCAAAACCTTCACCCAACAACCGCGCACCCTCCTATCCGGATATCTGGCCAAAAAGGCGCCATCGGGGAGAACCTTCCCCGGGGTCCCCCTTTGGGGGACCTGAACCACTCCTTTTGCCCCCCTTTTTTTTGAAGCATTTGGGAAAAACCGGAGGGGGACCACCCCCCGAACGAGCAGAGGGTTAAACCGGCAGCCCCACCCAAAAATTTCTTGGCCACTATTGAACTGCCCAACACGCTCCTCCCTTCTGGGCCCCTGCCCGGCCCCCACCCGCACCGGATCCCCGCAAAATCCACTTTGGCGGTGGACCCTGGCCCCCCCCCCCTGAAAGGCTGCCCAAATTCGTTTGGGGCCATACCCAAGCCACAGGCCCAAAGTCCTTTGGTCCCCACCTTATAGAAGGACGGACCGCCTTTCTCTGCCCGGGAAATTTCTCTCATAAAGAACCAAACCCTTCCCCCCTAACCCCCAAACGCCTCCCCTATGGTCCCCTATCAGAATAACGCCGAAATTTTCCGGCGCCCTTTTCCCCCCTTGGGGCACTCGCTAATATAGCAAGGCCTTAGCCAATTGGGAAAAGTCTGTGGAATAACCGCCACCGACGCTTCTCTCCTCTCTTTTTTGCTCTCACTTTTTGCCTTGTCCAATTAAAATTTCAAGGGGCAAAAGGGAAAAGAATTTCCCAATTCATCCTTGCTATCTTACCTAACCTTTCTTCAAATAGTCCCCGGGGGCCCTCAAAGCGACTTTTAACCCCACCCCAGCCCCCCCCCCCAACCCGACACTGTCTTGTGATTCCTTTTTGCTGCACTGAAACCGTGACACTCGCCCCAGAAAGGCCTGGTGCAGTTCTTCCCCCGGGGCCCTTCACGTACCACGGGGCCAACTCCGATGAACTCTGTGAAAACCCCGGCCTCAGCTGGGGACACCCCCCCCCGATCTCAAAAACCCCCCAAAAACTCACGCAGAGCCGCCGCCCAACCCCCCGGTTCCCCCAACCCCCCTCAGGGCCCCCCAACACCCGGACCCCCGGGCTCGAACTACGCAAAACCCGACTCCCACTTGCTACTAAACCCCTCAATATAGGCAAAAAAAACAAGACAAAGAGACACACTCACCAGGCTGCATGGGGGGTGTGAAACCCCCCGCCGTTGTCCCCGGGCTTTGCACGTCCTTTTGAACGTCCCCTCCTCCGCCCCGCCCCCTGGCCCGGGGTCCAGGCCTTCCAACCCCCCGGAGGGGGAGGGCCCACCGCGGGAGGCGTTTTAGAACGAGCCGGTGACTGCCATGCCCTGGCAATATGGCTTCCCAATCCAGCCCGGGCCGGCCGCCCCCCGTCCCCTTCGCTCATCCGCCCCCCGCCTCCGAGAAAGTGGGCCCCCCCTGGTGACGACTGCATGGCACCCCCCCGGCCCGGGGCATCGCCCGGCGGGGGGGACGTAACACGGACCTCATGCGTCGATTGGAGCGCCCGCAGACCCCCGGCCAGGCTGGTACAGACCTGCTGCCCCCCGGGAGGACTCCCGGCCTCCTGGATTCCCTTTCCCGCCCGGGGGGCCCACCACCCCTGGCCGGCCCCTCCCGGCCCCGAGGGGTTCCTAGAGGGTCCGTGGCGAGACGGTTGGGGGTGGTGTCAGGGCTCAGCCTCTGCGGAGGGCGAGCCCTCTCCTTCTTCTCCCCCGCGCAGCTTCGCCTTCCCCCGTGCGCCCGCGGCCCCCTTGCCTCCCGACCGCAGGGGCCCCACCCAAACTGCTCCTCTGTCTCAATGAGCTGCCGCAGCATCCACGTTTCTCTCCGCCATTTTGAAGGAGGGAGCGTCACGGGGTCCACACTGATGCTTGGCGCCGGCCCTGAAAACCCTGGGGGGGAAAAAAGGGGGGGTCTCCCGGACCCCCGCCTTAGGCTCTGCCCCTGCCACGCGCGCGCGACCGCCCAGCTCATTTGCATGCGCCCAGCGTGCCGGGTCATGCCGCGCCTCCCCTAGGGGCCGGGGGGCGGCGGTCCGGCGCGTTACTTGTTCATTCTTCCGTCTGGTTTCCGGACGGAATATGAACATCTCAATGGAAGGGGGGAGGGCGTTCTCCGCTCATCGCGGAGAAAAGCCGCCCCCCGCCGCGGCCTGAGGGACGGCCGCAAAACCGGACAAATGCCGGTCGGATAAACCAACCGATATTTGTCCCTTGCAGTGTGAACGCCCTCTAACTTTCTTCAGTCATAGATTATTTGCTCAGGTTTTCACTACAAAAACAGCACATATACAAAATTGGAGCAGTAAATAGAAGATCAGCGTGGCCCCTGCGCAAGGACGACACGCAAATTCCTGAAGTGTCCATATTTTTCAAAACTAAACTTTTAATCTTTTCGAAAGAATTGAAATATATCATCTATAATCTACTCATTTTTTTTGCACCATCTTGATTTACAAGAGACCTGACAGATACATAGTCACTTCTGTGATATGACCTATGTTACATAACTGGTGCCTGATGAACCCGTTTTCTTATAATTGAAAAATTCGTTAATCCAGCATCAGTTAATCAATATTTGAGTCATAAATTGCATGTTACATTGTACTAGATCAGGCATCCTCAAACTGCGGCCGTCCAGCTGTTGGGAAACTACAACTCCCATCATGCATTTATAGCATCTGTAACAGTGGGAATGATGGGAGTTGTAGTTTCCCAATAGCTGGCGGGCCGCAGTTTGAGGATGCCTGTACTAGATTATCAGATGACAGACAAACTACATGCCGACTTCCCATGGACGTTAAACGTACGTGCAGTGGTCATTCATCTCTGCAGAACGTCCATGTAGAGTGTTCAGCGGTACACTAAGGCTATGTTCTCACGGGGTAATTTCGGCACGCATTTCGCCGTGTATTTGCGCTTTAATACAGGCGAGATGCACATCGCAATTACGGTAATGCATAGCTCTCATAGAGAACCATGGATGACGCCTCCTCCCCCCGCTCGTAAAAATACCATCGTTTTGTACGGCGGGGAGATAAGTACATGTTAGGGGGCCGGGGGCTGCCGGACCCCCGGCCCTGGGAGTAAGCTCCAAGCACACGATGTATTGGGGCAGTATGTACACCCGAAATAACAGTGAACATAGTCAAAGGGTTTTTGTCACCGAGTATGCGGGTGAAAGTGGCCGCAGTAATCGTGTCTTTTGGGAGTTGGGCAATAGCGCGAGTACCCCATTGGACTGTCACTTATCTCCCCCCGCGCATACAAACAATCGTATTGCCGAGGGGGGGAAGGAGTGAAATCCATAGTTCTCTATGAGAACTAGGGTTTCCCGAATTTCGGCACGTTCCCCCGTATGGGGCACATGTTGAAATTTGGCGTTTAAACAGCAAATTTCTTGCGATTATAACTGTTGCCAAATTTTGAAAAGGAAAGAGGAGATTAAAAGAGGGCGGCGCGCCCAAAAATTTTCATGGCACGCCCATCTTTTTTTGTGCCCCGCCCCTCAAAAAGCCCCACCCCTCCGCCTAACTACATAATGGTTTGGGAAGAAAGCCGGTAGATGCCCTTTAGCCAGGTAGTCCCCCCCATAACCAGGTTGCCCTTAAGGCAGGTAGATGCCCCCTTGTAGCAAGGTAGATGCCCCTTTGTTACCCCGGAGTTCCCCCCTCTGAGAGGTAGTGCCCCCTTTAATAGTCAGGTAGTTCCCCCCTTAGTAGTCAGGGAGGTAGTTCCCCCCTTTATATCGGGTATTTTAGTCCCCCCTTTAGAGCCAGCCAGGTAGGTAGGGGCCCCCTTTAGTACCCAGCCGGTAGGTAGTACACCCAGCCGGTAGTTCCCCCCCTTTAGTCCCGGGGCCAGGTGTTGCCCCCTTTATAGCCAGCCAGGTATTTTCCCCAATTGTAGCCACCAGGTATTTCCCCCCATTGTAAGCCACCGGGTTTAGCCCCCCCCCCCCATTGTACCGGGGTTTCCCCCCTTTTAAATAGTTAGGTAGTTGCCCCTTTTTGTAGTAGGTGGGTTAGGGCCCCCTTTTGTCAGGTAGGTAGTGCCCCCTTTAGTACCCACCATTTTGGTTGCTCCCCTTTAATAGCCACCAGGTAGGTAGGCCCCCTTTAGTACACCAGGTATTCCCCCCTTTTTTTAGCCACCCAGGTATTTCCCCTCATTGTAGCCTGCCAGGTAGTGCCCCCTTTGACCCAGCCAGGTAGCCCCCCCCCCATTGTAGCCAGGCGAGCCCCCCATGTAGAAATAAAAAATAAAATAATAAATTCCACTTACCTGACCAGGCCCTCCCCGATTCCCTCAGCGACGCAGGGGGGAATGAACAGCGCGCGCTTTCCCCTGCCCGCTGATTTGTGTGTCCGCACCGCACAGATGCCCGGACATACAGGGGGGGGGAGGGGCGCTCCTCCTCCCTCTCCCCGACAGTGAGACCGCGGGCGGGTGAGGGGACCCGGGGCGCCCGCTTCACCCGCCCGTGGGAACGGCCCCGGCGGCCCGGAGTAGCGCCCCACGCTCTCCGGCGCCGCGGCCATTTAAAGGACCCCCGGGGCTTGTGGCGGCGGGGGGGAGAAATGCCAACTCCCCCGGGGGGCGGAGGGGGGGGGACCCCAAATAGCGGGACCCCCCCGCCAAAAACGGGGAGGGTTTTGGCATGTATGTTATAATAGTCAAATGTGCCTGATTTAGAAAACCTTTTTTACAGCCGGTCATAAATCAGGCGCGTTCTAGCACTTGTACGACATTTCTGGCTCAGGTAAACCACCTTGATAGTGCTCTACCTGTTCAGCTGTAATGTGCCTAGGATTTGCCGTACTGAAGCTATAGATCTATAGCTTCAGTACGGTTTTAGTGCGCCCTGCCTCCCGCACACCCCCCGAAATCAGGCGCATTACAAAGTACCGCGGGCGCTCTGTAATGTGCTTGATATTGGCGTACAGGAGGGATTTCACTAATGCGAACGGGGCTGCACCTGATGTTGGGCTGAAAATACGTTTAATTTCTGGGCAGCCCCCGTTCAAAAAGTCCCCCTAACTGTGCAGCTGCGCAAGTGGCAGGGCTGGTTTATTATCACCCCTGCCTTTCTGATTGCTGTATATACAATTCTCAAAGAGCTCTGTATGTGCAGAAGGGCGGGAAGCCTTGAGGCATCAGGGGACTCTGTAACTGCATTAGCTGCTGGTTCTCATCAGACATAGATCAGCTCTGCGGTGACTTTAGGAGGTTCTATTGCTCCTGTAACTGGGGCTAATATATCAGCAAAAAATGTTAAATCATTGAAAAAAACCCCACATACAAATAATAAATTGTATAAAAAATCGTAACAGAACAAACTGCAACTTTTAGTCTGTGTCTACACAGCAAAGTGAAAATGGCGTACAAAATCCAACAGCATCTTCACATCGCTGGACTGTGCCGCACTGGTGGTTTTTGCGGAAAAAAGCTCGGTCGGATTTTGGATTCCCGGAGGCCCAGTACTTTTCCGGGGAATCCAACGTCAGTCCAGAAAATATAAAAACATTTTTTTTAATTCTGCCGGTTTGGTTTTAAAGGGCCCTTGTTCACTACTTTGATTCATTCACCTCGTCCTGTTTTCTTGGGTTTTATTTTAAATTGGGGGGCGTGTTTACTGGCTTCTACTAGGCTGCAGTAAAGTCAGGTCTGTAGCTATAGCGACCAGCGTGGCGGGCCTATCAGAGAGATAAAACAGGTCTGTAACTATAGTGACCTGAGGGCTGAGCAGCCCATACAAGAGGGGATATCTGGGAAATAGGTAGGAACTGTTAAGGACACTATTGCAAAGGACTTTTTTTTTGCAAATCTTTAAATAAAAAGCAGCAATTCTGGTTTTGGGGCGCCCCCTTTAAAGCTCTCATGACTTAAATGTGAATATGCCCCAAATTTTAGCCCAAAAGTGCTGAATGACAGTGAATTCCCATGGATCGAAAAAAATGCATGAAAATAACATAAAAGATACATCAAATGAAGAAAGCAGACATAAAAATGTATAAAAACCATGCGTCCAAAAGCACATTTCTCCAGTGAAATAAACGCTGATTTCACTGTAAAAAAAGAAGTTGTGTGAACATAACCTAATAAAAAAAAATTTGTCATCAAAAAAAAGGTGAAAAAACAGTGGAATCCCCCTCATCGGGTTTTTTTTAGGACCCCGGAGCTTGGAGTCCGGGCCCCATTTTCCCGCCTTTTTCACTCCACATGGGCCTTTTTTCCCGCAGCCTCGGGGCAGGGCAAAAAGATTTGCATATTCTTTTGTCACATTGAAATTCAAGTTTTGCATTGGATAATTCTATTTTTATGGAATTTTGTAGGAAAACCCCGAATGTTGGGAGAATGAGAGTTATAATACAAAATAAAATTTTTATACAAATGTCGCCTAACTTATCATTCGAGACTCGGGGGGGCATATATAGCAAAGGGGGCAGCCAGGTAGTCGTGCTCGCTTCGGCAGCACATTACTAAAATTGGAACGTTTCAGAAATTAGCATGGCCCCTGCGCAAGGATGACACGCAAATTCGTGAAGCGTTCCATATTTTGCAGAAGCTCCTGGACAGAATGCAGCATTTCTATAGTAAAGGTTACTTTTTTTTATTTTATAGAAGAAAATAGGGGAGTCTGCACTGGTCTTGTAAAAA
>JAODAL010069448.1:0-16344 GCA_025379985.1 Phyllomedusa bahiana | reverse complement strand
GCCCTTTGTTGACCATTTTAATAATGACATGGATTCAACACTGGTACAAAGCAGTCTAATGAGTGTGACATAGTCCAAAGGGTAAACCTGTATAAAAAATAGGAACAGTACAAAAAACATTCCAGTATTCAAAGGGGTGTACCCGGCACTCTGGTGGAGTGGGTGCACGTGAAAGGGAAGTTGCGGTCCCGTATTGATATATTAGGAAATCCACAGCACACGTAAAGATAATTCAAGTTGATCTTTATGGTAGTGAGTCCATAAATGACAATCAGTGCACAATAAATAGAGACAAAATATTTCTTATCCGTGTTAGAAGTCCAGAAGTGTGACAAATTGATGCAACTTTTCGGCCAATGTAGGCCTTAAGCTGTTTATTAGAAATATGGATGAGCCTATAGGATCAAGGCATATGAAACTGAAGATCTGCACGGAGGAACCTAGAAATGAGGCAGTAATGAGGATTGAGAAGAAGCTTCTGAGCTATGAGTGTGTCAGGAAAAGCCTGCGGCCTGGTATATGCCACTGTATGGACACTGTATGTTGCCAATATTGGTTGTAGTGTAATGCTTTAGATTCAGACACAGTTTGGCAGAATCTTCCAGCTCTCCTGAATGTTGAACAGGCTATCGAACATCCAGGAAATCTGGGTGACACCAAACCCTTAAATTAGCTTTCTTCCAGTTGGGTATAGTAGGCATGGCCTTTTGTATAGGGGTGTGTGGCTTGATATAAAGAAGATGTGGTTATGCAAATTATGGGGCTAGCAGCTCCAAATCTCCCTGAAGGCCACTTTCAAAAGTTGACGAGTATGTGTAAACCAGACCAAGATCTACAGTTGAAACCAGAAGTTTACATACACTATATAAAAAGACACATATATATGCATGTTTTTCTCACTATCCAACATGAGATCAAAATAAACCCTACCTGTTTGAGGTCAATTAGGGTTACCAAAATTATTTATATTTGTCAAGTACCAGAAGAATGTGAGAAAGAGAATTTTAAAGATATTTTTATTAATTAGTATTTTGTAGTATTGCCCTTAAACTTTATGACTTGGATCAAATGTTTTGGATATCCTTCCACAAGTTTCTCACAATAGTTGGTAGGAATTTTGACCCATTTCTCCTGACGGAACTGGTGTAACTGAGCCATGTTTGTAGGTCACCTTGCTTACACCTGCCTTTTCGGCTTTGCCCATAAATTTTTCATAGGATTGAGGGCTTTATTATGGCCACTCCAAAACATTGACTTGGTTATCTTTAAGCCACTTTGTAACCAGTCTTGCAGCATACTTCGGGTCATTGTCCATTTGGAAGAACTATTTCCGCCCAAGCTTTACATTTCTGGCTGATATCTTGAGATATTGTTTCGGTATTGCCACATACTCTTCTTTCCTCATAATGCCATCTATTGTGTGAAGTGCTCCATTCCCTCCTGCTGAAAAACAACCCCACAATATGGTGCTGTCACCCCTTTGTTTCACAGTTGGGATGGTGTTCTTAGGCTTCAAAGCTTCTCCCTTTTTCCTCCATACATAACAATGGTCATTATGGCTAAACAGTTCAATTTTGGTTTCGTCAGACCACAGGAAATGTGTCCAAAAATGTAGGTCTTTTATATATTTCTTTTAGAATAATGGCTTCTTCCTGGCAGAATAGCCTTTTAACCCATGTTGATAAAGTATTGTTTCACTGTAGATAATGACACAATTTTACCAGCTTCTGCCAGCATCTTCACAAGGTCTTTCGTTCTTGTTCTTGAGTTGATATGCACATGTCGGACCACAGCACATTCATCTCTGAGACACAGAACCCATCTCCTTCCTGAGCGATATGATGGCTGGCATTCCCATCTTGTTTGCACTTGACTATAATTATTTGCACAGATGAACAAGGCACCTTCAGGTATCTGGAAATTGCACCCAAGAATGATCCAGACTTGTACAAGTCAACAATTCTCTTCCTAACAATTTGGCTGATTTCTTTAGACTTTCCCATGATGTTACACAAGGAAGCAGTGTGTTTCTGGTGTGCAATAAAAAACACATCCGCTTCCTGAGCGGTATGATGGCTAGACATTCCCATCTTCTTTGTACTTGCGTATAATTTACTCAGATGTTCCAGAGACATGACATCATCATATGGGCTGTCCCAAATAGTTTAAAGGCAAAGTAATCTTAGTGTATGTAAACTTTTGACTTTGCAGAAAGTAAGAAAATGCCTTAAAAATTCTCTCTCTCATTATTCTGGCATTTGGCAAATATAAATCATTTTGTTAATCCTAATTGACTTAAAACAGATAAGGTTTATTCTGATTTCATGTCAGATAGTGAGAAAAACATGCATATGTTTCTTTTTCTATAGTGTATGTAAACTTCTGGTCTCAACTGTACTACAATTGCATAAACCTTCTGTCAAATTCATAGCTAAGTTATCATTCACTTGGAGCAGAAACCTAAATTAGTATCCCCTACTTAAAACTTATTGTACAAGATTACAGAAGGAGTTCAAAACCCCCAGGTCAAAATATATGACAGTTATTATATACATGGGGAGGAAAAGAGCTTCTGCAAGAAATGCATGGACTCTTTACAGTTAAAGCAATCAAACCATGGCATGCATAACTACTGTATATGAGGTGGAATTTAAAACAAAACGGGACATTTTCTCTTGGCTAAGAGCATTTGGAACTATAATTACAGAACATCACATCATGCTTTTTGCCATCAGCCGAGCATATCCATTTTTTTTGAAGGATGCATAAGCTACCATACTTTTTGTTCTTGTATTAAAAACTTACACCCAACCTATGCTTTATTTTTTTCTAATGAGAAACATATACCAACATAAAGACTTACATTTGTTTATATTTAGCGGATACTTTTTAGATGAAATATAGATGGGGCCTAACTAGACACCAGGAAATCTTCAACTGCTCTTGTGAGGTCCCAAGACTTCCTCTTTAAAAATTTAAAATTTGTTTAAAATTTGCTTTGTAAGAAACATAGAGTATTGGGGGGACGTAAAAAGAAAAACGTTTTTGGTCTAAGACTTTCTTTGTTCCCCCAAGCAACAAACAGATTTCCCCCTTTTATTTTTTCCCGGCACAATAAAAATAAAAGGGGTTTGCTCTAAAGCTTAAAACCTAAACATTTTTTCATTCTGCCCCTTTTAGGGTGCGTTCACAGGGCAAGGGAAAATTTTAAACCGCCCGGGTTTTTGTCCGGTTTTTTAACCCGTCCCACACGGGCGCGAGGGGGGATGGTTTTTTCCCCCCGGGGTTGAGCGGGAAAAGCCCCCCCCTTCACATTCACTTGCAAATAGCCCATCTGAAAAAAACCGGACGGAAGAATGTGCATGAAAGAATTTTTAAATTGGGGGGCCAAAAGGGGCGGAAAAAAACCCCCCGGGGTTGGGAAAAACCCGGCGGGGGAAAAGCCCCTAAGTGAAAGCCCTCACGGGCATAGACATTTTTCCCAAAATTTTTTTCGGGAACCCCAAGCAGGTAAAAAAAATTTTCTGGTAAAAATGGGTTCATTGTGGTTTAAACTAAAAGGATTTTTTTTGAATTTCAATGTGAAGGGTTTTAAACAGTGGTTTTAAATTTGGTTTTTTAAAAATCCAAAAAAAAAAACCCACCCTGAAAATCCGTCTAAAAAACCACCGGGTGGGGGAAAGCCTTAAACAGCCTCCCAAACAAATTTTGGGTGAAAACAAAGTATTTTAATCTGGACAAAAACTGCTAATCTTTGTAGATGTTTGTTATGTGACTGATGTGAGGGATATAAATTTTGCAGTTAAAACTCTTCTTTACAGCCACCTTTACACTGAAGCTACATATACAGGGACTGGAGAAGAAGTCTTGTACAGTTCATGGTAAAAACCAGCCAACGTCATGCTGTGATCATGCTGCATGAGGCACTTTTAGTGCTTATACACTGTTGCCATAAAAAATGCACCGCAACGCAATTAACAACTGTGGCAAAAGGACTTGTTAATCCCATGTGGTTTTTTTTCTTGTTTATTTTTTTTTGGGAAAATTATTTTGGGGTTTAAAACCCAACTTTTTTTTACCTTTCCCCAATTTGGAAAAAAAAATTAAGCTCTTTTTGGCCCCCTTTTGGACCCCAAAACCAAAAGGTTCTTCATAATTGTGTTGATAAGGGGGATTTTTTTTTTAATAAATCAAAAAAGATTTTAATGAAATCGGCAAGGTTTTTAAGGGGAGACCCGTTTTTCCAAAAAGGGTGCAAAATTAAGGAGAAAAATCTTTTTGCATAAATTTTTTAATTAAAAAATTTGGTTTTTTTCCGGAAAAAACGATTCTCTTTAAATTTTGGGGGGGGGGGGGGGCCCCACAAAAACCAATTAAAAAAAATAAAAAGAAAAGGTTGGAGACATGGTAAAAAAGGCAAAAAATTTTCCGGGAAAGGGGGGATGTTTTGGTCCTTTTTTTCCCCCGGTTTTGGCGGGAAAAATCCACTTTTTTATTCGTTTTTAAATGGGGAAACCCAAAGTCGTTTTTCCCCTTGTTTTTTCAGCCCAGTGTCCCGGGGAGGTTCCAAAAATAGGGTTTTGCCCTTTTGCCTTTTTTTTTTTGTTTGGCCCCCCAAAACCAGCTCACGAAATTTAAAAAAATTCTATATTCCACGGGGAAGAAACCTTTCCTTTTAAACCTTTCTTTTTTTTAAACCCCCTTTAGGTGATCCTTTTTTCAAATTTAAAAAGGGTTTTAAGGAAAAAAAAAAGTTTTTTTTAAAAAAAAAGATTTTTTTTTTTCCGTATTTTTTATTTAGCAAAAGTTTTAATTTTTAAATAAAAAGGGAAAAAAGAAAAAACCCGGGTTTTTTTACCCCCTTGGGGAAAGTTAAAAAGCCCCGGGTTGGGGGGGTGGGAGGCCCGTTTTGGGAAACCGGGGGGGGGGGGGGGGGGGGGGGGGGGGGGAAAGGGGGGGTGGGGGGGGGGGGGGGGGGGGGGTGGGGGATGGGGGGAAAGTTTTTGGGTTGAATTTGGGGGGGTTGTTGTGTGTAAAAAGTTTGTGGAAGGGGTTTTTGGGTTTTTTGGGGGGTTTTGGTTGGGGTTTTGGGGGGGGTTTTTGTTGGGGTTTTGGGGGGTTGGGTTGGGGTGGGTTTTTGTGGGTTTGGTTTTTTGGTTCGGGGTTATGTGGGGGGTGGGGGCGGCCGGGAAAAAAACCCCCGGGGGTCCAAGTTTTAAAATCCTTTTGGCCCCGGGGGATAAATTAAACCCAAGCACGTGTTAGAATAAAAGTTGGGAATACCCTTTTTTAAAAAACCCTTTTTGGGGGCAAAAAAATTTTTTATTTTCCCCCAAAAAAAGGGGGCGGTCCGAATTATATTTTGGGATAAACCCCACCCCTTTTCCCAAAAAGGTAAACCTTCTATGGTTTTCCTTTTTCGGCTCAAAACTTCCCCTTTAAATTAACCCTTTTAAAAGGGGGAAAAACCTTAGGGGGGTTAACAAACCCCAAAATTTGCCCCTGGGGAAATGTATTAAAATATAAAAATTTGGGCCAATTAAAAAACCAACCACCCCCCCTGTAAGCCCCCTTTGCCCCCAAATTTTGATTGTTTGCCAAAAATACCCGGTTGTAACTTTCGAAAACCCCCAACCCCCAAGTTCCCCTTTTGTTTTTTGGGACGTTTTGCCCCCAAAACCCAAAACCCATTTTGTTTCCATTGGGGAGCGGGAAAAAAACAAAAAAAAAAAACCCCCCAAAGCAAACATAATTTCCCAAAACCGGTTGGAAAGGGTTTTGCAAAAAAATTTACCATTTTTTTACCAAAACATTTTTAGATGGGTTTTTGGGGACCTTATCTAAAAAACCCCTTTTTGTTTCTTTGGGACGGGGGCCATCTCCCCCGAAATCTTAAAAAAAGGCCCATTCTAAATTCACCCACAATTTTTTTGGGGGGTTTGGGGGAAAGGGGGGCCAAAAACCCCCCCGGGGGTTTATTTAACCAAAACCCCCAAAACCAGCCGTGTTAAATTTTTGTTTTTTGGGACCCCACACGGTTAAATTGGGGAGGGGCTAAAACAAGGGAAAACCTTTTAAAACCCCGGGGGCAATTCAATTCATCCCCCAAGGTGGTTTGGATAGGTCCCCCCAAAAAATTTTTTTTAAACCCGTTTAAAAATTTATAAAACTTTAAGGGTTACGTGTTTTTTTACTTTTCGCCCCAGCCCCCTGTTCTCCCCCCTCTGGGGAAAACAAAAACCGGCCCCCCCTAATTTCCCAAAGTGACTTGGGGAAAGGGTTCAAAAAAAATTTACCGTTTATTAGATCCAAAAACATCCACGGGGGTTAGGGATTTTTTAAAACCCTTTTGGGGACAAAAACCGCCCCTTTCCATTTAAAGAGATCCACCTTTTAAAAACCCCCTTTAAACAGCAAATTTTTTTTTATTTCTCGCACAAAAAAGGTGGAAGGGAAAGGGCAAAAAAACCGGTTTTATTTTCAAAACAAACATTTTTCCCCCTTTTTTTTTTGGAATTTTGGGGGCCCCAACTTTAAAGGGGGCGCATCATCTGGGGGTAAATCTTAAAACGGGGCAAATTCAAAAAATATTCAACCACATTTTATAAGCCCTCCCGGATTCCGAAAAAGGAAATAAAACCTTTCCAACCCCCTTACCCAAAATTTTTGGGAAATAAAAACCAAAGAGGGGGGCCCTTCCCCCACATTTGAAATCCAAAAATAAACCATTTTGGGGCCATCAACCCCCGGAAAAAACAAAAAACAGAATTTTTTCCCACCCCCCAAAGGGTTTGAAATAGAAAGGTCAAAAAATCCGTTTTATTAAATTACCAAAACAAAACAGATAAACGGGGGTTAAATTTGGGGGAAACCTTTTTTGCCCGGAAATTTTTTTCCCTCCAAGATAATTTGTTTAAAATAACACCAAGCAGTTAAAATTTTGAATTCCGGCCAATTTTTTGTTTTTAAAATTAGAGGGTTTTAAAGGGAGAATAAGCGGGTGAATTTTTGCCCCCCAAATAAGGGGGAACCCTTTTTCCAAAACAATATTTCCAAAAAATTACTTACCAAATTTTTTAAAGGAATTCTGAAACAAAGGGGGCCCCGAAATTCCCAGTTAACAGCCAAAAGGGGGTCCCGGGGTTTTTTAAAAGGACATTTTTTAGGGGCTTTTTTTTCTCCCCCACATTTTTTTTTTGGGGGGGCTTAAAAAAGAAGGTTCAAAAAATTTTTATAATTTTTTTTTGGGGTTTTCATGTTGTGTGAGATACAGCAAAAAATAGGGGTCCTTTGGAACAGAAATGTTTTTTCCTAAGTGGAAAATTTCTCCCTCAAAATTTTTTAAATTAGGGGTTTGAGAAGTCATATTTTAATTTTTTGGGGTCATGGTTGCTGTGAAAAACAGCAATAATAAGGGCCCCTTTAGACAAAAAATTTGTGGCTTCAAAGTGGCATTTCCCCCCCTCAAAATTTTTTAAACCAGGGGCTGAAAAGGGTCTTTTTTTATTTTTTTTTGGGGTAATCCCTGTTTTTGAAATGAAAGCATACTACGGGTTTCCTATTAAAAAAAAAATGTTGTTTCTAAAAAGAAATTTTTTTCTTCACAATTGACAAAGTGGCTAAAGGGTCATGCTTTAAAATTTTTGGGGGCATTTTGCTGTGACTTTGCAGCTATCCTACGGGCCCCTTATTCTAAAAAAATGTTTTTTCTAACAGACATTTGTTCTTCAAAACCCTGTCAAAAGGGGGCTAGGGGGGATGGTGCGGGAAAAGAAAAAAAAAAAGGGGTGGGACATTGTTAATGGACACATTTGCAAAATGACATTGTTTTTGCAAGATTTTTAAACAAAAAAACAATCCCTGTATTTTGGGGAAAACCCCATTTAATACAATGAAAAAAAGAGAAAAAAAAGCCCTTGGTGGGATTCCATCCTTTTTAAAAAAATTTTGTTTTCTGGGAATTTTAAAGTCCCAAAAAAAAACTTGCATTACAAAATGCTTTTTTAAAAAAATTCCTCAAAATTGACAAGGGAGGAAACGGAAAACTTGACCAGGGTGGGTTTATTCAGGGGGACGGGGGGATTTAGGGAGCCCGGCCCGGGAGAAAAAAGCCCCGGCCCAAAACCCCAGCCCTTAATAAAAAGGGGGCCCCCCAAAGGAAAAAAGGGGGCACCGGGTGAACCCCGGGGCGAAACCCCCAGTATTTAAAAGTGAACCCAAAATTTGGTCCCCCAAACAACCCCCGGGGAAGGGGAAAGCGCCCCCCCGGAAATTGACTGTGAACAGAGGGAAAAGGCCTGGAGTTCCACACCCCCGCTTCCGAACTCTGCCAGCACGACTTTTTGTTTGCTGCTTCATCAGGGCTTTTAAAAACCCCCTGTTAATAGATAAACGGAGGCCACCCGGGGGTTTTTAAACCGCACCCACTAAAAACTCCGGCCCCTGGGTCATGCTGTGGCCCGGAACGGGAAATAGTCAATTTTCCAGTAAAACCCTAAAAGGGTGGTTGAAAACTTTTTTTTCCCGGGCCCACTTTTTTTGTGGGGGTCATGCAGGTTTGGGGCTCATGCTGGGGGCCCGGGGACGGGTTTATAGTAAATGTCCAGTAAAAAACAAAAATGGGGGTTTTAAAGATTTCCTTTTTTTCCGGCACTTTTTAAATTTGGGGGTCAGAGGTTTGGGGCTCATGCTGTGGCCCAGGACAGGTATAGTAAATTTGCCAGTAAAAACTAAAATGGTGGTTTGAAAGACTCCTTTTTACCGGCACTTTTTTTTAAAATTTGGGTTTGGGGGGTTTAAAAATGCCAGGTTTTGGGGTTTTTTTCCTTGGGGCCCATGTTGGCCCAGGACAGGTATGGGCAATGTCCGTGAAATAAAATGGGGTTGAAAGACTCTTTTTTTCCCGGCACTTTTTAAAGGGGTTTGGGGTAAATCCCCCGGGGGGTTTTGGGGGGAAACCCCCTTTTTTTTGGGTTGGGGTTTGGGGCCCCCGGGGGAAACAGGGATATTCAATGTCCAGTTTCAAGAAAATTTAAAGGTTCAAAATCATACTGCCTTTGGAAATTTTTTTAATTTTGGGTGATGCATTTTTAAGGGTCAGGCTGTGGTACAAAGGGGGGAAGGGTTAAAGGGTTGTGACTTTTTTTCGTGACTTTTATAACCAAAAGTGTGTTGCCTAAAAATTTTGGGCACGAAATCCATTTGACTGTTGTGGATGTTAATTTCAGCTTCCCAGCCTTTTTTTTGGGTGAAATTAAGGGAAGGGGGTTGTTGCTCTCCCATAGATTTAAAAATGGTCATCGCGGCATAATCGAGGGCTCACAAAACCCAAAAAACCCTTTAAATCGATAGGGGTCCGACTTCGACTATCGATCGATCTCGATACCCAAAACGCAATCGCTAAAAACACTAATTCCCCCATCTATTACTTTAAACTGTCTCGGTAAATTCAAAAAAATTGATTTTTTTTCTTTTTTCCCTCAGTATATACATTTTTAAAAAAACATTTTTACGAAAAAAACACAGTAAAGAAAATTTGGAAAATCATCCTCTTGGGGAAATGTTCTCATCAAATTTGGGCAGGGGCAAATTTGTGTTTGCAATGCGCCCGAAATGCGCCCTGCAATTATAAATAATTCACTTTGGGCCCCCGGGCAATATCCATGTGAAACAAAAACCGTTTTTTTTTTTAAAAAAACAATAATTTATTTAACAAAAATAAAGGCAAATGGAAAACCCAATTTTAAAAAAAATTAAGTACACCCCTTTGAGTAAATTTATTTATTAAACCCCGTTTTAAAGCAACAATATAGGGAGGTTATGGCTTCACTCTTTTTTACAGTTTTTGCTTAAAACCCTTTTGAGGTTTTTGGGCTTTGGGGTTTTTTCTGGCTCCCAAAAAAGCCCCCCACAGCTTTTTTTAAAGGGGGTTGGGGTCTGCATTTTTGGACGGGGCCCAAATTTTTTAACCCCTTTTTCCCTTTTCAGCCATTTCTGTTTAGCCCAGTTGGTGGGGCCTTGGTTTAAATTATCCTTTTGCTTAAACCAAATTTTGGCCCAAGCATTAGCTGTCGGATAGATGACCTTACATTTGACTATAATATGTTGCTATACGGAAAGGCTCATAGTTTTACTGATTGACGGGAAAGGCCCTAGGGCCGTGGAGCAAAAAAAACCCAAATTTCACCCTTTTTCACCCAAAAAAATTTGAAAGTAGGTATGAGGTGTTTGTACGGAAATGCTGTGTGCTAAATGTGGCAGTATGCATTATCACCTTATATCTCAACTTTAGTGTTTCTGCACTACTTTTCTTTCCTTTCTATAGGAGATGTGAGTACAGCATAGCAGCATGTTCAGCAGTATTTGGAACTCAAAAAGACAAGGCCATATTTACAGCTCAGAGGCTGGACCATAAACTGAACACAGGAGGAGGCAAACACAGGCCCCTGTGCTACTTGGAGAGGTGAAACAGGTGCAGATAATTGATGCGCACCTCACACACCCATCCACAGGAGAGCAGGGGTGAATGACAACACTGCCACAAATAGGTACCAAATTTACAACCCGTAGCAAAAAAAAACACGTGAAATAATGGGGAGTGCCAAATGCAAAAATACCGATAAGGGGAAACTCCTTTAGCCCCTTTTATTTTTGACGGAGGGAAAAATCTGGTATCATAATTACATATGAATGAGACAATACAAAAATATCGATAAAACAACACATGGTATTAACACCCTCTGATCC
Organism: Phyllomedusa bahiana; assembly: GCA_025379985.1. Classification (NCBI taxonomy): domain Eukaryota; kingdom Metazoa; phylum Chordata; class Amphibia; order Anura; family Hylidae; genus Phyllomedusa; species Phyllomedusa bahiana. The sequence continues at coordinate 5,598 of JAODAL010069448.1, read as the reverse complement.
CTAGTATTTTAGGGCAAAAAATAACATACTAGAGAAAACAAAAATGAGGTATTTGTTTTTTATAGTGGCCAATAACCAATCTCACAAAAATCATGGGTCCTTATTTCTTTGCGGTCCCACACTAAAAACCTTTACAAAAAATTTAAAGAATGGGACATTATTTACTCAAAAAAACAAGGCCATACTTAACATCAACTGAACACCGTAGGAGGCAAACACAGGCCCCTATGCTAATTGGGAAAGTATTCGGAGCTCTCGTAGAGCTGAATGGAGAATTCCCCCTGCCTCTGGCTCACAGAAGTAAGCGTCATAGGAGGCGTGATACAGCAATGTTCTCACGCCCTCTGCACCACTGTATCTCCTTGGCTGAAAGCCCAGGGCTTATACACTAGGCTTCATGTCAAGAAGATGCCATGAGCAATGTCCTGGTGTAGACAGCATAATGAAGCTGGCGGGTAGAGGGGAGTATCATTTTTTTATTTTTTCTAATCAGTCAGAATGGATATATATATATATATCCCTCCATGGGGATGTATACCTACAGAGGAAACATATATCGCCATATCTCCAGGGGGCATATATACCTACAAGGGGCAAACTATATATACCTCCAAGTGGCTGTATACTTACATGGGGCTGTATACTTACAAGGGACATATATACCTGCAAGAACTGTATACTTATATACAGGGGACTATATACTTACAAGGGGCTGTATACCCACCTATCTACAGATGGCTTTGTTCCCACAAGGTGCTGTATATCTACAGGGGGCTATATATCTACATACAGAGGGCATATATACTTACTTATCTACAGTGGGCTGTATACCTACCTATCTACCTACATGGGAATATATATCTACCTACCAGGGGCATTTATACCTACCACCTGCGCAGGGCCTTATACCTACCTTTCTAACTACAGGGGACATATATAGCTACCCATCTACAAGGGGCTGTGTATCTAGCTACAGGGGAAATAGATACTTATCTATCTACAGGAGGCTACTATACCTACCTATTGAGTGTCTATTTACCTACCTATTTAATGACTGGCCACTTAACTACCTACTTACTTAATGAGGAGTGCCCAAACCAAAGGTAGGAACTGGTAGGAAAGTGCAGGAAAAGTAAGAAGTCTAAAATGTTTGTGTGTTAAATTCTGCAGGGACAAGTTGTCATTGTGATCTGAGTCAGATGGAGAAGAAAAGGGAAAAGGAATGACTCACGAGGGAAGAGAACGACTCATCAGAAAAGATATCACCTGTGAGTCCCTGGATACTTCTGTGTTGGATTGGTGCTGCAATCACTGTCATGTGATGATGACCTGAGCTGGTGTGTGTCGCTTTATGGCAGTGTTGTAGGTTATATTGATGCTTGTATAGTGGAAGCATACAATTGTCCCTGATTATAAAAGCAAGTGCACAGCTGTACATGACCCTGTGATTAGGGGTTTCACTTTTACTTTCTTGCTTGTGTTTATAGTGTTGTTTGTTTTTACCCTAGTGGCGAGGTCCATGGCCAATGGAAAACCTGGAGGCAGATATTGTATGTGGGCTGGTAGGGAGAATGGATATTGTATGGACACTGGTGGGTGTTTGTACCAGGGCTGCTTTTTAATTGTAAACGTATCCAGATATAAAACCCTTACACAGTTCCATGGACTGAAAAGTAATAAAGTTGTGACTCTTAGAATATAGTAACATAAAAACATGATTTTTTATAGTGACAATTATGATTATGTGTGCCAATAACTGCTTGTAAGAGCATGGTGTGAAAAGTGGGATATGGTCTGTAAAAAGGGGAAGGAAAACTTAGCAACAACCCCAGGTGGCAAAAGTTCTAGCCATGGCACTGCCAAAATCCGATTTTGCCTAAGGCTGCCTGAGTACAAACTGGGGAAGCCAAATGGCGGTACAGTAAGAAGTTTATGAATAGTTAACAGTGGGCTCATCTTCTCCCTTCCTACCCCTAGCGGGCTGCTATTGAGGTTGTTGGCTGACTGGATCGTGTGCCTGGCATGGATGGAGCCGCTCAGCCATGTGTCTATCTATGATATGGTAGACTGTGACAAATGTGTGAGACAGATAGTTGTGTGAATCACTTGGTATTGCATACTACATGTTTTGTACACGGTATTACTGAATGGGACAAAATGCATGCATTTATGTCCAATAGGCCTAAAAATGAACAGGTAATATTTTCATGGACAGTAGCTGTAGGGTGGGCTTCCAAGTTCAACTCCCCTGGCTGGCCTAACCTACTCAGTTAGACACTGCACTGTATGTACAAATTAATTACACAAATATTAGTTATGCAGACACTGACTACATGATACTTTTATTAATATGGAAACATTTCTTCTATTGTAACTTGCTGTATTTTGCAATGAGGGCACAAAAAATTAGATGTACAGAGTACTAAATAACTAAAGCTGTCAGTGAGCAAAAGGGTAAATCGTTTATCTGATTTGGAAGTGCTGCCTGGATTCATTTGCTTACATATGAACATATAGACTTTTAAGATTCAAGTCTGTTGAGGTGACCACCCATATCTTCCTCTTTGTGCTACTTTTCCCTATTTCTTAGGGCTTGTCCCCACGGCAGGGTTTTCAGTCAGATTTACAGATGATTTTCAGATTTGGTAGCCATCTGTAAACCGACTGTCAACCTTTTACATTGATTTTAATAGAAAATCCATACAGCAGTCCCCACTGCATGGATTTTCCACAGGATGGTTTTTCACACTGCCGGCATTCCTAAAAACTTAGAACATGTTCATTCTTCCGCCCGGTTTTTGGGCAGAACATGAACATGTGGGTGCGAATGGGGTCTATAGCCATCCTCCTACATGCCAAAAAAAGACAAAATATTGGTTGGAAAATCCGACCGGTATTTTGTCTTTGCCGTGTGATTGCACTCTTAATATGTGGGTTGTCCAAGAGTATGAAAAGAAGCTCAATCCCTTGCCTCGGTGGCGATGCTTCTATGGTCCTCTCCAGTCTTTATTTAGATGCCAACAGCCATGACATACCATAGTTAATATGGCATGTGATGGCTGCAACACAGTATGTTACTGCTGCTAGAATGTAAGCAGAGAACGGATGCATCACTGCTAGATTTGTGGGGGATTTTATTATTACCGTAGGTTTTCTATTTTACTTAGATTTTTAGATTTCTCCAATATTTTACACATTTGAACACGTTGAGTGTACACAAAGAACAGGTATATGATTTATTACTACAAGAATTGTGCAAAGTCTGTACATTTTTTCTACATGGACCAGGCAATGCAGATTTTGATATAAGAAAGAGTTCTACACAGTTTGTCACAAGAGGTTATAATAACAAAAAGAATGGTCTAGGTCTAATTACAGCACCAAAGGCATGTAAAAAAGAAATAAAAATGTATTATAACTAATTTCATAAAGTTTAAACTTCATAGACTTAGGGCTTGTTCACACGACGTTTTTGTGATCCGTTTTACGGATCCGTTTCACGGATCCGTAAAAGGGATCCTAACAATTGTCAGTGTGATTAACATTGCTTTCAATGGCAAAAGCGCATTGCTGTTCACACGAGTGATCACTGATGCGCTTTTCACAATCCGCTTTTCGGATCCGTTTTAAGAATTGACATGTCAATTCTTCTTGCGTTTTACGCAAGAGAAAATCCCCATTTGGAAATAATGGAGTGCGCTTTTTTGCATTCCGAAAGCGGATCCAAAAGCGCAGCATACATTTGGGTCGTTTGGATCCGCTTTCGATGCCAAAAACCATCCGTAAAACGATTTATTTTAAATTAAATATAAAATTTTTAATATTATGTTTTGGGTTATATTTAGTTTATAAATGTATATAATTATATATATAAATGTTAATAATAGTATATATAAATTATAATATAATATATAATAAATATACTTTTGTATATAACTATATATAATATAAATGTAATAATATTATAAATGTTAAATATAAAAAATTATAATTTTATAAATGATTAAATATATATATGTATACTACAAACATATATTATTTATAAATATTTAGTTCAGTAAATGATTTATTTTAAAATGATTTTTATTCAATTTTAAAATGGGGTTTTAAAACTATTTTGAATTATAAAAAAAAAAATAGGGGGGGGGCGGGGTTTCTAAAATCATAGGTGTATGTACAGTTGATTGACACTAGGTAAAAAAAGGTTTTTTTTGAAACATTGATAGGTTACATTTAATTAAATTTCATTTGAAAAGATTGATTTAAAATAAAACTCCAAAAAACGGGGTCCGTAAAGCAACCCCCCCCCCCTCCAATATGCATCCAAAAAAGGATCAGCTGTTGCGTTTTTTGGATCCGCTTTTTGGATGCAGTTTGCATCCAGTTTTCAGGTTAAAAACGGATCCGTAAAACGCATCCAAAACGTCGTGTGAACAAGCCCTTACACTTTGTATACCCACTACAGATTTTGTTTTTATAAGCTACATACAATAATGTTTTTCATTTTTTTTTACTCTCACTTTGAGTCAGCCTAGAAGATTTGAATTTTTTTTTTATTATTAGTTACCCTAAAAAAGATAAATAAATAAGTAAAAAAAAATTATGGAAAAAAAGGCAAAAAAATAGTAGAATAACTGAGAAAGCGTTATAGTGGTCAAACTGACATGCACTAATAGAAATCAGGGGTAAATAGCTCGGTCAGGAATTGGTTAAGTAACTCTGATGACCTTTTCGGAATGTATCCTCAGCAAATGTGATTTTCAAGCCCCTGAAAGTTTACATGCTCCTCTGCTGTCCTGACCTCTTTACTTTCATGTTTTTTTTCTTAATTGATTACGTATTCCATCTTTTAGCCTCACTGAACTGACAGACCATTGATCTGGTGGTCTGGAAAATATTGAGTAGAAGTTTGTAAATATGAAAACTATTAAGAGCTTCTTGTATAAGATACAATAAAACGCAACATAAACACTGAGTTGATATTTCAGGCTTTCTGGATCTGCACCTGCATCAGGACAATGCTGTCAGTCCTCACAAGTAACCTACAGAAGGAAGTCTTCCAGATTAAAGGCGATAAACTTATCTATGTCCTACCATTAGCAAAGATAAACCATGAAGATGCGGCTAATTATCTCTGTGTGTCACGTATGTATTTCTGTCTTTGTTCTTTTCTTGCATTAGAAACCTAATTCTTATTGAGTTTTAAGGTAGTCAGAACTGTAAAATTACTAGAGGTGAAAAAACTATATTTAGTGTATACATTGTGAGTTTATTGTGTCTTATTACTGGAATTAAATAGGTTCTGAAGGTTGGTGTTGGAGGAAGTCAATTATAAACTACCGTGTAGATTTTATATTTGAATGATACACACACCCTTACAGACAGGTATTTTTTATTTTTTTAATACTGCTGCCATTACTTTTTTATGTGTGTGAACTGCAACTAATTTGGTGATATGTCATCAATAAATCTTATTAAGTACTAAGTGAGATGTTGAAATGTTTATCAAAATGTAGCTGTGTATAGACCTCTCCTTCCTTCCTTCTATTTTCTTCCTGTGTCAGAAGTTCTTTCCCCGAGCTTGCTAGCTCTTTTTGG
>JAODAL010069447.1:0-16344 GCA_025379985.1 Phyllomedusa bahiana | reverse complement strand
TTTCCCTTTAAGGTATATTCACAAGCAGAAGGCTTGTGGTAGAAATTTCTCGGACTGAAAATCCATTCCATTTCTGCAAGCCACATTTGCCAGATAAGAATTGACCCCTTTTGGGAACGTTGAATATTGCTGCAGATATTCAGTGGATGCTTTCTTAGATTTGAAATCATAAAAATGGTTGGTGTGCCAATGAATACCCAGTATTGAGGTACTTTATATTAAAGGGGTTGTCCAGTGGAAGAAATGTATTCCAAATGGGTCCAGATTTGGGGGAAAATCAAAATAAAAAAGCTGTAATTGTTTTCCGGTCCCCAACTGCTGCTGCTATGGATCTCTCCGGCATCCACTCCTCTTTAATTCTGGATTCTTGTCCCGCCACTGGATAGACTCCATTGCAAGTGAATGGAGTGTGAGGCTCTCATGCTTGTTGGGACAAGAATCCAGAAGTGAAGAGGAGTGGATCCCGGAGAGAGATCCATAGCAGCAGCGGGGGACCGGGTGGTAAGTACAACTATTTATTAATTTTTTTCCCCCAACCTGGGCCCATTTGCAATACATCTTCCTTCTCTGGAAAACCCCTTTAATATAAAGTACTCTAATGCTGGTTATTCTTTGGCACACCAACCATTCTTACGATTTCAGATGCCAGAAAGTATCCATTGAGCCGTATTCAGATGAATGGATTTTCAGCCAGAGTAATTTCTACAACCAGCCGTCTGCATGTGAATATAACTTAAAAGGGAGTAGTCTAGTTTAGAAAACCGATTTCCAAATACCCCCTTAGGGCATCCAGAGGTAAAAGATAAGGGCAGAGTAGGTAGCAGCTACAGAGTGTCTTCCTTTCTGTCTCTGAAAGACCAGGCTTGTCAATGTAGTGAATCAACAGGCCACTGGTTTCAATAGGAACCATGTGATGTTTGACTGACCCTGTAGCAGTGCTGCCAAGGAATTGAGCAGCCAGATACCACCTTAAGATGTTGGTGGGGTGGTCGAGTAGTGGGGACTTCCTACCCATTGAAAGTAAGGGTAAGGAAAGGGTTTTTTTTTTTTTTTTTAAACAAGGAGGAGGAGTTAGTGAACTCAGACATACATAATGCCACAAATGTCCGAGTTGGAAGTAGCCATTTCAAGGGGTTTTCCACCCTAGACTTTGATGGCATATCGCTGGGATAGGTCCTGCATCTATGTCGGGAAGCAGCACTTGAAAGTTACAGAGTAGACTTTAGAGCCGGTAACACGTGCGCATCTGTATTATGGGAGATCTGGGCACAGCCAAGAATATTGTTTGGCCGTTAGGCTTTGTTCACATAGCTTAACTGCGGGGCGTACGGTACACCCCGCAATTATGCCGGGTGTTCGGGGAGTCGCGCTGACCGGCGCATACTCCCGCGGCACAGGGGGGTGGGGGGTCGCGTTCCCATAGACTGTCATGTGACATGTCACTTATCTCCACACGTGTATAATACGATTGGATTGTACGAGCAGGGAGAGAAGGCGTAATCCATAGTTCTCTATGAGAACTATGGATTACCGTAATGATTGGGGCGCAGCTCGCTCGTTCGCCGCAAAATACGTGGCGAAATGCGCCCCAAAATAAGCCGTGTGAACATAGCCTAACTCCCATAGAGCAGAATGCAGAGCCATGCCCAAACATGGCCGACTCTCCAGTCTGCGCTGTAACTTTCGGGGACCCGCACCTATAAGACTTTGATGGCATATCAAAGTCTATGGTGGTAAAACCCCTTTAAAAGAATATCACCATTCCTGATCCATTTTAATAAATCTTTTTGTTCCCTGTGAAATAATTTTGAGACATCTTCTCTTATATCTCTGTGTTGTGTGCTGTTCCTCTGTTATCCCTCCTAGAAATGTATAACTGAATCAGTCAGATGGGCGTTACCAATTGGCGGTGTGTGTCCCTGTACAGTGACGTTGTCCAATCAGTGCTATGCCTCTTTGAAGCCTGGGAAAGTAAACACCCACCTGACAGATTCAGTAATACATTTCCAGGAGGAATAACAGACAAACAGCACAGCAGAGATATAAGAGAAGAGGCTGCAGAATTGGTATTTCACAGGGAACACAAGGATTTACTAGGACAGAACCAAAGTCAGGAGATGTCACAGATGAAAGTATACGTTATAGAGTAAATGATGAATAGAGGACTATGTCAACGTCAGCAGTTGAGATTCAGACCATAAGAGGAATACATACAGAGTTCTCATACAGCCGTGAGCCTATCACGGGGGCAAAAAAAGATCCTGCCCCTTCCTTTAAATCTATCCAGATTGCAGAACGCCAAAATGTAGAACCTAGTTATAGTTTTTCTACAATAAATTTTAAAAACCTGAAAGAGCGAGCTTACCAATATACATGGCCGAGCAGCGACAGTGTAAAGCAGGCAGAGTCTCCGAACTCTGTAACAATTTCCTCCTGGCTCTTCTGTTTATTCAGGACCCCACCAGAGGTTCCCCCCCCTCAGCCCGGGGGAAAGAATGGGGGGAAAACAAAGCAGGAATGGGGGGGGCCCCCAAAAAAAAGGCCCCCGGGAAAAGGGGGGTTTTTTTTCATTATTAAAAAAATTTTGTTAGTGTGGGGAAAAAAAAAAAAAAAAAAAAAAAAAAAAAAAAAAAAAAAAAAAAAAAAAAAAAACTCAAACTGCTTTTTCCTTATCATTAACCCTATATATCACAGAGCTCAGCTTCTCTCCCTCTATCATATAACCTATAATCACAGAGCTCAGCTTCTCTCCTTATTTATAACCCTATATAATCACAGAGCTCAGCTTCTCTCCTCTATCATATAACCCTATATACACCCGAGCTCAGCTTCTCTCCCTCTAAACATATAACCCCATATTTTCCAAAAGAGCCTCACTTCTCTCCTCTATCCTATAACCCTATATATCACAGAGCTCAGCTTCTCTCCTCTATCCTATAACCCTATATATCAGAGCTCAGCTTCTCCCTCTTTTCCTATAACCCCATATATCAGAAACTCAGCTTCTCTCCTCTATCCTATAACCCTATATACAGAGCTCAGCTTCTCTTTCCCTATCCTATAACCCTATATCACAGAGCTCAGTCTCCCCTCCACTATCATATAACCCTTATATCACAGAGCTCAGCTTCTCTCCTCTATCCTATAGCCCCATATATCAGAGCTCAGCTTCTCCCCTCTATCCTATAACCCTATATACACAGAGCTTTAGCTCCTCTCCACTATCATATAACCCTTATATCACAGAGCTCAGCTCCTCTCCACTTATCATATAACCCTATATATCACAGAGCTCAGCTCTCTCCCTAATCCATATAACCCTATATATCACAGAGCTCAGCCCTCTCCACTATCATATAACCCCATATATCACAGAGCTCAGCTCTCTCCTCTATTCTAAAACCCTATATATCAGAGCTCAGCTCCTCTCCCTATCATATAACCTATATATCCCAGAGCTCAGCTTCTCCTCTATCCTATAACCCTAATACACAGAGCTCAGCTTCTCTCCTCTATCATATATATCACAGAGCTCCGCTTCCCCTCCCTATCTATAAAACCCCATATATCACAGAGCTCAGCTTTCCCCTCCTTATCTATAACCCTATTATCCAGAGCTCAGTTCCCCCCTCTATCCTATAACCCTATTATCACAGAGCTCAGCTCCCCTCCTCATCATATAAAACCCCATATCACAGAGCTCATCCTCTCCTCTACCATATAACCCTATATATCCAGAGCTCAGCTCCTCTCCACTATCATATAACCTATATACCAGAGCTCAAACTCCTCTCCTCTACCATTAACCTATATTCACAGAGCTCAGCTCCTCTCCACTATCATAAACCCATATATCCCAGAGCTCAGCTCCTCTCCACTACATATAACCCTATATATCCGAGCTCAGCTTCTCCTCTACCATATAACCCTATATATCACAGAGCTCAGCTTCCTCTCTATTATATAACCTATATATCACAGAGCTCAGCTTCTCTCACTCATTAATATATATCACAGAGCTCGCTTCCTCTCCCTATCCTATAACCCTATATATCACAGAGCTCAGCTCTCTCACTCTAAACCCTATATATTTCCCAGAGCTCAGCTTCTCTCCTTACCATATAAAACCCCATATTATCACAGAGCTAGCTCCTCTCCCTATCATATAACCCTAATATATCACAAGCTCACTCCTCCCTCTAGCATAAAACCCTTTCATCACAGAGCTCAGCTTCTTCCCTCTACAATAACCTATATTCAGAGTCGAGATTCTCTCCCTCCATCAACCTGCTCTTAGATAGCATAAACCACCAGGCAGGTATATAGGCAGAGAAAAAATACAGACCCAGGTAAAGACTCACTTGCTAAGGTCCACGCAGCACCTTGCGAGAAGATATTTACATTGAGGGGTGGCACAGCTGTGGGTTTTCAGGAGTCGGTAAGCCTTATACGCTTTTCCTGAGCGGTAATAACACGTGGCTAGGAGAAATCATGCCTCTTCTGAATGCACTGCTGGAAAGAGAACATATTCAGACATGGACCTCAGGCTAGAGCATAACGTACCTACTCAGCTGGTGACACTGCACTCCAATACATAGTACAAGCACCTCTTCCATCAGAACAACATTACCTGTACAGAAGCACCACTGTACCGCACAGCAAACAGTGCAAAGCCAGCGTCTAAACTGGAGTCACAATGAGAAGGAAGGACTGGCGAATCTGCCCTAGCATATCATAGACGTCACTGGAGATGGCCCGACATGCGACAGAATCACTGGTGCTCTCCTCTATATTGCTCTTAATTTAAGAGTAACCTCTCCCCTCACACTATTACCAGATATCAGCCCAGACTTAGGAAATATTATAACCTGAGGCCATTGTAACGTGAGGGATCACTGTATTAATAAAAGTTCTATTTGAATTATTAGGCTATGTTCACACGGCTTAAACTGGGACGTATCTCGCGCCGTACTGCGCTAAATACGGGGCGAGATACGTTGCAGTCATTACGGTAATCCACAGTTCTCATAGAGAACTATGGATAACGTCTCCTCTCCCTGCTCGGACAATACAGCGAGCGGGGAGATAAGTGACATGTCAATTACTAGCGGCGAATAATCCATGTCTATGAGGCCAGCGGGCTGCTTGCACCCCCGCCCCGCAATTACACCGTGTGAACATAAGTACAGACAAATAACCCAAAAACCAAGGGTTAAAACTGCTCCCTAGTAACAACAAATTCAATAGCAGATAGGGAAAAAGAAATAAAATATAACTTTTAATGGAAATACTAAAAAAAATCTCACAAGAGGCCAGCAATAACAAAGTAACCAAAAAAGTGCACTAACACCTTAAACACCCTACATACACTAAAAAATACCCTAGCCTAAAGAAAATCGGGATAGTCGACCCAATAAGGGCGCTCCCGTCAGGAACCTAACCCTTACTCTAATCTGACCGTAATAACCCCTGTCCCAGACCGTGTGAACATAGCCTTATTCTGTGATATCCTATTCATATGTCAATTTCTGTGATGGCCAACAGTGAAGATAGTAGTTAAAGGAGTATTCCCACTGGTATGATGTTCATGGAGTCCAAGTTAACAAGATGTCCCAAAGGTACAGCTCTAAGGGTTCGATCAGACATGGTCATTTTGCTGTGAATTTGAAATGCACATTCTGCACCGAAAAGCCACAGCAAAATTACAGAACAGTGCATGGGGACGGAGTTTAAAAACGCCATCTAGGTGTAAGGCCTTGTTCACTGCGTCGGAAGTTCTATTTGGACAAGACCAACCCCATTGACTGTATTGGGGTCTGGAGATGATCCTGCACTTTCATAAAAAGACTTAATATTATTTATTTTCTTCACTAAAAATATATCACACAAAAAATTCATATCGCTGCCGACGCGTTCTAGGGACATGTGACCCTTAGTCATAGAATGTCACAATGTATACTAGAACCATTTAAAGGGGTTGTCTCACTACATTGATTCATCTGACCTCAGTCCTGTTTTATTGGTTTCATTTGGAATTCAGGGGCGTGTTTACTGGCTTCTACTAGGCTGCAGTAGAAGCCAGGTCTGTAGCTATAGCAACCAGTGCTGGCAGCCTATCAAGAGATTGAACAGGTCTGTAGCTGTAGCAACCAGTGCTGGCAGCCTATCATGGGAGATTGAACAGGTCTGTAGCTATAGCGACCTGAGGGGCTGATATAGCCCATACAAGAGGGGATATCTAGGAATAGGTAGGACACTGTTAATGGACATATATTGCTAAGTGACTTGTTTTTGCAAGATCTTTAACATAAAAAGCAATCCTTGTAGTGAGACAACCCCTTTAAATACTAAATATGTGACCAATCACAGTGCATAGGAATTAACTCACGAATGGACAGAAAAAAAAAAAAAATTAAAAAAATTATATATACGGTATATACACACACACAACACACACACACACACACACCACACACACACACGAGTTGATCAAAAAATCATGAAATTAGTAATGATAATAAATCATTTCTAAAGTTTAAGCCGACGCATTTCAGACATACGTGGCCCTTAGTCCTAGCATGTCACATTGTGACATGCTAGGACTAAGGGCCACGTATGTCTGAAATGCGTCGGCTGCAATATGAATTTTTTGTATGCGATATATTTTTAGTGGAGAAAATAAAGGACTATTAAGTCTTTTTATGAAGGTGCTGGATCAACTCCTTTCTTCTTCAGCAATTTGCTAATACCCAGCAGTCCACAGGGAACATCCGTGCTCCTGCTGAAAATACACCTGGAGACTGAATATCTCAGATAAAGAAGTGGTGAGCATATGAACTTTGAACTTCGTGTATTGGGGTCTACTGGGTTTCAGTCACGGAGTCTGTCACCATAACAGAAAAAATAAAAATAACACGGCATGCCTCGCTATTTTTTGATAGAGCGGGGCAAAGCAGATGTGAACCGGGCCTACCAGAAATATTCAATTCCACATCGTGATCATTTTGAAATGTAAAGGTTACCAGTTTTCACCCCTTTAAATGTATAGGAGTGAAACGTGCAGTAAACTTATGGCAAAATTTGGCGTGTAAATACATGTATATTTCCGGTCGAGCTGCAGCAGAAATATTCCACCATGTCTGAACATGACCTTACACTGGTAATGTCTCCAAGGGATCACACGGCTAATTTGGAAGCTGATTCAGTGTCCAAATCTGACTGCAGTCCGCCTCCGGCTAGGTTTACACAGCACTGGCTTTTGGTCGGATTTTTGGCGGATTCAGTACTTTGAATCCACCGAAATTCTGACTGTAACCAGTGCCCATAGACTGCAATAAAAAAAATCTGTGCTGTAGTCTACAAGTAGCACTGATTTTTTCCGGTCGGTTTTAAAATCCGCCGGAATCTGGCTGATTTTCAAACCTTCTGGATCCTCCGCAGGATTGGCATCAGATTCCCGTACATTCAATGTACGGGGCCGACAGCAAATCTGAACACTGACTGCGGTTTTTAACGCAAGTCTGCGCCAAAAACCGCGGTACAGCAATGGTAAAATGTCGGATTTTGGACAGCATTTTAACATTGCTGTGTAGACAAAGCCTTACATTATTTCTAACGGCAAATCCGCCTCGCTGTGCCCACAATCCTGGATTTTCTTCAGCACTAATTTTTTTCATTGCTGGTAAAGAACTCTCATCAATTTTTGAGGCGGATTCAGCACCGAATCCTCACATAATAGATGAAGGCTGAAAATCTGCCTCTGAAATTAGCATCAAATCCACCTCCAGTTAAGTGCGGATTTTAAGTGTGGATTCCATTTTTAGCGCTCCAAACCAGCCGTGTGCACCTACCCTTAGCAGAAAACATAATGTGACAATATTACTTAGGGTAATGGCGATGAAAGAGTCAGATAAATTTCTGCAATTATCCATCCTATGAGGTTGATGTGATTCCACGCTGTTACTCTAGTGTACATAGAGGATCTCACATACCTTCTGCATAAAGTCTTTCTGCCAAGAACACGGCATCTCGGTACGCGTAGTGATTCAGTGCTTGCCATATAGCAGCCTGGAAACAGAAGAACAGAACATAAGACATGCGAATATTATAAAAGGCACGGGAAATATTGTATACACAGAACCTTTACCAAAGCTTTTCCTCTGCCTTTTACCTAGAGAACTACGTCTACACGGCACTGGTTTATGGCCGGGTTTTTAAGCAGATACAGTACTTAGAATCCGCAAAAATCGACTGTAAATCGTCCCCATAGACCTCAATAGAAAATCCGAGCTGTAGTCTACACAGCGCAGATTTCAAATCCGAAATCCATTTTAAAAAAAAAAAAAAAAAAAAAAGGAAAAAAAGGAAAAACAGGGGAAAAAAAAACAAAACAAAAAAAACAAAAAAAAAAAAAAAACCACCTTAGAACACATTCTACAATCTGGCGGAACACGGCAGATTATAGTACTGTTCAATGTAAACGTAACGGGCAGTATTGTAAAATACTGGTTAGAGTCTAGAACAGAATCCAATGGTATTTTACAATCGCCGTGTGGATTCAGCCTAACAAAAGTCTATGATGTGAACACAGCCTAAGCCGTAGCCATTCACACGACGTACACCAAAAGTAGATTTTTTGGTACGTGTTAGTATTCTTCTTTTAATACAATAGGAAGCTATTAGCGACATATACCACTGCATGCTTATACTGTGGCATACAGAGGTGTAAGGGCTTGTCCCCACGGCAAAGGTTTTCAGTCGGTTTTACAGACGGTTTTCGGATTTAAAAACCAACTTGTCAACCTTTTACATTAAGTTAAATGGAAAATCCGTGCAACAGTCCCCACTGTACGGATTTTCCGCCAGATGGTTTTTTACACTGCCAGCGTAACGAAAAGCTTAGAACATGTTCATTCTTCTGCCCGGTTTTTGGGCAGAACATGAACATGTGGATGCGAAGGGGGAGGGCTTGAATCCACAAATTGCGGACAAAAGCCCCCCTCACGTGCCAAAAAAGACAAAATACCGGTGGGATAATCCAACCGGTATTTGGTCTTTGCCGTGTAAACGCAGCCTTAGTAGGGAAAGCCTCCAAACCTAAACTTCCAATGGAACGTCCTAGAAAAATAGTACCCAACACACAATAATGTAATGAAAAAAAAAAAACCATACAACACAGACACTGGGCCTCATTTATCAAAACTGTCTGACAGTAAGGGTATGTTCACACGGGCAAATTTCGGCGCAAAATTACGGTAATCCATAGTTCTCATAGAGAACTATGGATTACACCTCCTCTCCCCGGGTGTACAATACAATTGTACTGTACGCGCAGGGAGATAAGTGATATGTCAATTACTTGGGGCGAATACGCGCCGCGAGTAATGTATGTCAATGGGGCCGGTGGGCTGCCGGCCCCCACCGCGCCGCGGGAGTACGCGTGTGTCAGCGCGACTCCCAAAGCACCCGGCTTAATTGCGGCCGTACGGTCCGCCCCGCAATTACGCCGTGTGAACATAGTCTTAGGCTATGTTCACACAGCGTCTTTTACACCGTGTTTTGGGGCACAATTGCCTGTAACTACGGTAAATAATAGCTCTCGTAGAGAGCCATGAATTACCTCCGTCTACCCCAGCGCATATTGAACGCCGAGTGAAAGGACTGACAAGTCACTTCTTCCTGCCGTTTACACGCCGGGGATAATGAAAGTGATTGGCGCCTCCCCCCCTCCCACGCGTTTTAGGACTATCCTTGTTGCCTATAGCAACCAATCAGCGCCCATAGCAACCAATCCAAACGCAGCTTTCATTTTCCCAGAGCTGTTCAAACAACAATTAAAGCTGAGCTTTGATTGGTTGCTACGGGCAACAGAGACCGTCTTCCTGTTTTATTAGCACAGCTTTCATTCATCCCAGAGTAATATATAAAATGAAAGCTGAGCTCTGATTGGTTTCTAAGGGCAACAAAGACCATCTTTCTGTTTAGGCATCATTTAATAAATCAGAAAGTCTGTTGCCCACAGCAACCAAAGCTCAACCTTACTTTCATATACTACTCTGGGACAATGAAAGCTGGGCTCTGATTGGTCGCTATGGGCTTAGAATGGTTATAATGACATCTGATTGGTTGCTATGGGCAACAAGGACAGTCTTAGGACATGTTCACACGTCATATTGGGCGTACTTCTTTTACTGTGTACATATTTCAATAATCTTTCATGTATCGTTGCCTTCTGAGGCACTTTCTCAGGACATAAATCATTACAAGGAGTGTTCCACATAATGCTTTAGGTCGAGTCAAGCTAGTTATGAGTCGACCGTGTTACAGAACGAGTAGGGTGGCACTTGCGGACCCAATTCATTTCTATGGGAGTTCCGAATAAAGCCGAAAACACTCACTTGGCTACATTCAAAACCCCCACAGAAATAAATGGAAGGGCCACCCTCCTGCTTCTGTAACGCGGTCGGCTCATAGTTGAAGCGCTGAAAGGAGCTTGGTGGAACACCCCTTTAAATCTGGGTCTTCATTCGGGTGTGTTTACACATCAGCGTTGGAAAAAAATCTGATGCACAATAAGCAGCGGACATCCGAGGCGACACCCTTGGATTTCTGCCACAGATTTTAACTTTGTAGTATTCACTGCTGATCCGGAGACTGTCTAGCCCTATGATAATGGGGCTACTCCGCATCATGGTCACCCGATACTGAGCATAATCCACGTGACAGAATTCTCTTTTTTTTCGCCCCCCAGATCACAGTCAAACAAATGGGGCTCAAATTTCAAATGGACAAGAAATCTGCAATTAAATTACGGCATGTGAACATGGCCTCAGAATATCAACATTCTGCTTAGCCGCAGGCTCCGAGTACTCAAAGGGGTTCTCCGCTTTGGAAAGCACCCCCCCCCACACACACACGCACTTGTTTTAGAAGCCCTTTGACAATGAATTGCTCACATGTATGAAAACTGTCCAGGTCTAAAACTCACTTTGTTTCCCACAGCAACCAATCAGAATGCCCCTCTCATTTTTCCAGAGTACTATATGAAATGAAAGGGGCGCTCTGATTGGTTATTATGGACAACAAAGTGAATTTTAGACCTAGACAGTTTTCATACATGTGACCCAAAGTGTCCCCCCCCCCCCTCCAGCAATAAACTGCAATATGTGTAAAAATCTTGCAGTAAGTATATAATTTCCCTACAGCGCCACCAAAGGTGGAAAGAGGCATGACACAGTGTCCAGTTTATTCAATGGACTATCTGCGTAATGCAAGACAGGAGGAGTCCTCCAGAGAGAGAGATGCTCTTTGTAATCTCTCTTCATTCTGGCCAAGAGATGATGATGCTGAACATGAGACCCCTCTCTATGGACTCAGAATTTATAATAAAGCTTATGAGAATTTGCTTTCTAAGCAGGAGAACCCACTTAAAGGGGTATTCCACTTTTAGCTAATAAAAAAAATAATAATACAGTTTTACAATATACTTTGTGCTAATTTCTCATGGATTTGTAAGATCTCTGCTTATTGTCATTAAATAGGAACCGTAATGGATTATTGTCAGCGAATGAAAATCATCCATTATCTGGTGATGGACACAAAGAAGCTCCTGGAAAACCTAGAATTCCCATTTTTAACTCCCAAAGATATTTCTGTAGAAACCTGTGCAGCGAAGCAGCCATTTCTCCAATTACCTTCCACCAGGGTGCAGTTGCACCACTATTAGGCTAGGTTTACTCTACACAGCACAGGCTTTGGTTGGATTTTCTGCGGATTCAGCATCTAGAATCCGCCAAAAATCTGACTGTAACCTATGCCCCATAAACCGCAATAAAAAATCTGTGCGGTATCCTACACAGTATGGATTTTTTAAAATCCGCCGGAATCCCTCAAATTTCAAAACCGGTCACCTACATTCAATGTACAGGGCCGACGACAATTTCGAAAATCGACCCCGGTTTTTGGCGCAAGTCTACACCAAAAACCACAGTCCAGCAATGTTAAAATGCCGCTGGATTTTATACGGCATTTTAACATTGCTGTGTCGACATAGCCTTAAGATGAGTGACTCACCCTCCATGATGTCCCTCTATCCCAATAGGGTGGATAGGGGGAAGCTACTAGATGGCAGGTGGTACCTGAACAGGAAGTGGGAGCCTGAAGCTGTAGAACCACCCACAGCCTGATCAGGAAGTAGGAAGCGGGAGCCTGAAGCTGTAGAACCACCCACAGCCTGATCAGGAAGTAGGAAGTGGGAGCCTGAAGCTGCAGAACCGCCCACAGCCTGATCAGGAAGTAGGAGCCTGAGGCTGCAGAACCGCCCACAGCCTGATCAGGAAGTGGGAGCCTGAGGCTGCAGAACCGCCCACAGCCTGATCAGGAAGTAGGAGCCTGAGGCGGGCAAAAACCGCCCACAGCCTGATCGGGAAAAGTGGGAGCCTGAGGCTGCAGAACCGCCCACAGCCTGAACAGGAAGTAGGAGCCTGAGGCTGCAGAACCGCCCACAGCCTGAACAGGAAGTGGGAGCCGGAAGCTGCAGAACCGCCCACAGCCTGAACAGGAAGTGGGAGCCGGAAAAGTGCAGAACCGCCCGCAACCTGAACAGGAAGGGGGAGCCGGAAGCTGCAGAACCGCCCACAGCCTGAACAGGAAGTGGGAGCCGGAAGCTGTAGAACCCCCCACAGCCTGATCAGGAAGTGGGAGCCTGAAGCTTGCTGTGGCTCTGTGAAACAGCCTCTTAAAGATAGGTCTTGATGGTGATGTTTCCTATGGTTTCCCCAGGTTTTCCGACCTTTGTGTCATTTTGGAGTAGAGAACTTCTTTAGGAAAATGGGTGTCGGGCATACTAACAGAGTGGCCTGTCCAGCATACTTAGTTTTGCAAGACCATGCAATCAGCACTGCCCACACTGCATTGTGATACCAGACAGAGACCCTCAAAAAAGGGAAGAGCTAGTGGTGTGACCCACCCAATCTATCCCAAGACCCAGTTCAAACCAAACTATTGTACCTCTAGTGAAAGGCAAAGTTCTGCAATTCATACTCTATAGAGGACAATGATATAAATAACACAATCGCTCAGCAGTCATCATTTTTCATAAAAAGAATGAGCCATAAAGTGCTCAAATTTTAGAAAACGTATGCACTTTTTTACACCCCCGACACATCGGGGTGCAAAACCATCACTAAAGGGAAGGGGCAATAAAAGGAAAACATCGTTTTAATTAAATATGGGGGATGCATTCAAAATGAAATGGTGATAGTCCGTGCTAAAAGCGGTAACCAGGCGCAGGCGTAGGAGGGAAAAACGGCGCAGCTTCATACAGCCCCACCAGGGCCTGTTATACGTATAGTGTCCCTGAATATATTATAGCAGGGTCAAACTAAATTTAAAAAGGAGGGCTCCACACATATGGCGGGGGGCCGGGGAGGGGGCCACGGCGGGGCGGCCCAGAGGAGGCCACGGCGGGGCCAGACCGGCCACGGCGGGCGGCCAGACCCGGGGCCACGGCAGGGGCGGCCAAGCCGGCCAGGGCGGGGGCCAGAGCCGGCCACGGTGGGGGCGCCAAGGGGGGCCACGGCAGGGCAAAATCATCTGTTTGGGGGGCAGGTCCAGGCTGATAGTACCCCACCAATATGAAGAATGGGGGCCACAGTTGCTAACACCTTTACAGACTATGGGAGAAATTATAAGAGCTGACTACACTCACTCAGTATTTTCTGCGGGTGCTACGGGACGTGACTGCACAAGTGCCCAAATATGCCACTGCTCAAGGGGTGTATAAGAGTTCACCGTGTAAATGCATCAAAAGGGGAGAGAAAAACCCAAATAAGCAAGCAAGCAAGCCCTGAGCAACAAGTAGATTTCAGATGTGCGCAAAACAAAAAGGACAGTGCTTTGGACAATTCCTATTGAAGGACCCTTGACAATAAGATAATCACAAAGGGACCCTCAATGACCAATTGTAATCAGTGGAACTTTAAAGGGGTTTTGCCACGAAATAAAATTGTCGTGGAATTGAAATTAAATAAAAAAACATTTACCATTCATCATTATTTAAAAAATTTGGGGCCCCTTTTTGTCATAGCTGCTTCGTTTGTGACCCATTTTTTACAGCCGTCTCCAAGGGATACGACCAGGGGTAGAGCCTCAGTCCTGGTCCACATGCCAGAATCACCTCTCCCCTCAGCAGCTACTGATGTCAAACCCCAAGGGGTGTCCAATTTTTTTCCCTGTCCTCTTGCTCCTTTTTAATTAGTCAAAAAGTGCAAATGAATTTAAAAATGAAACCTAAAAAGGTCTGTGCATTGAAAAGAGAAAAAAAAATACACAGGTTGGTTTTGCAGGGTTTGAACGAGACCCTTTGGGCCGAGCAAAAGTTTACCCCTGACTAATTGTAACTACTCACAGCCCTTTTCATAAACAACCTTTTTTTGACTACGGAGGGCAGCCGGGATGTCTCTTGCAGGTCACATATATGCAATTCAAACAAAATCACACCCCCCCCTTCTGAGCCAAGACTGAAAAATGCAGAAGTATGAAATAATCGGGGGAAAACCCTTTAAGTGAATTAATCCCCTAATGACCCCAAAACGGGAAGCCACCAAAGTGTCAAGCCCACCTTTTGGGAAATCGAAAACCCATTACAAAAAGCCCCACCTCATTTAAAAAAAGAACTTAGCAGTAAGATGGGCCATGTTGCCCCCCCCAAAGGGCCCCAACCCAATCAGGCCGCTTTTTATTTCAACGTGTTTTTAAACACTCATTGATTCTGTGGCGGGTTTCTTGGGCAACAAGGACCTCTTATGCTACACAAAATTAGGGGAAAGGGCGGGGAAGCTTTCGCCCCTTTTTTTAACAAACCCCTCTTATTTCGATTATGAATTTTTAAAAATTTTTAGGTAAGAAAACTCATCTACATACGGTTTGGGGGTTTTCCCCCTCTAGGGGTAGGCAAAAGGCGTCCTGCTTGACTGGGGGGAAATGGTGGCTGAAGGGGGGGAAAAATTTCCTTTGGGAAAGGCAATTAAAGGGTTGTATTTTTTTTGGAAAGCCCCCCACTATAAATCGCATATAAAGGCATTTGGGAAAGGGCGGGAAAGTTTTGGGGGCCCAAAATTGGTTGAAAACAAATCCTAAATTTAAATTCTGATTCATGAATCGGGAGGTTGGGTTTAGGAAGTGCCCCTTTTCCCGCCATCATTGCCCCCACCAGTCAACCCAAAATCGCTCTCTCACACTGAGGGGGGGAAAACCCAAAAACGTTGTATGTAGATAGCAATACTGGTTGCCCAAATTTTCCCTTTTTTTGTTTTCTCAAAGATTCAGTAAAAAGTAAATTGAGGATTTGTTACAACCAATAGGGGGCGCATGGCTTCCCACCCTTTTCCCATAATGCCTTGTGATATGCAGTGCTTAGTATGGGCTAAAAAGGCAAAAAAACACTACACACCTTAACGGGTCTCTCCATAAGGAGAGATTTCCCCCTCCTCACTACTGCAAACATTTTCATATAAATGAGGCGCAGTGTTGAGAACAGAGAGGTGGTCCCAATTCTCCCACTGGATGTACTCCAAACTGCCATTGAAAGAAAAAAAAAAGTTTGACCACCCTCCATTTTCAAAGGGGCCCTTTTCCATTTTTGGGGCCCCTTTTATAACGGGGTTCCCTCACACTTGAGACACAGCCTATTAATATGCCCCTAATGTCGATTGGGGAAAACCCCCTTTAAAGGGTTTATTTTAGGGGGCTAAGTGGAAACCCCCCCTCCTAAAAACACAACCGTTATATATTTGGAACGTATTTCTGCGGCTTTTCCACATTTTTTTTTGCCCCGTGACGGACCCTGGAAATCAATCGGGATTTACCCTCCCTTTTCCAAACCAATCTGCAGATGCTTCGGATGCAAAAAGGCCATTTTGAATCTCCACACCCATACGGGGCCCCCCCTCAGAGAGATCTTCCCTTTCTGAGACACCATTGCCCTCCCACTCAGCATCCCGCTGTACGACGAGGGGGAAACACCCCGAAACGTCTGTTACAGATGGGGGGGTGCGGGTTTGGTAAAATCCCTGTGCTTTCCCAAAAACCCAGTGGGGCAAAAGCAAATTGTGGTTGTTACATCCAATAGAGGGAGCTTGAGCTTCTCAGCTCCTTTCCCATAATGCCTTGTGATATTGTCCAAACCAAATAAAATGTGACACTCGGCTTTAGCTATATGGTGACATGTCCCTACCAGAATCAGCACTGACGGGGTGTGCGAGCTGTGTTCTCACCATTTCCTAAAATGAGGGGACTATGGAGCTCAGAAAAAGCTGCCAATCTGTGCGAGTACCAATGGCAGTA
>JAODAL010069446.1:0-16344 GCA_025379985.1 Phyllomedusa bahiana | reverse complement strand
GCCCCTATCTTACTGATCCAGCCTCGGCCCTTTCCCATTGGCCCAAAAGAGTCACTCTCATTTCACATCCAAAAAAACCTTAGAAAAAACAGTCTTAAGTATTTCTTGTCCCAGTCTTGACGTTTTATCTTATGTTTCTTGTTCAAAGGTGGTTGTTTTTCAGCCTTCATTACCTTGGCCATGTCCCTGAGTATCGCACACCTATTGCTTTTTGATACTCCAGTAGCATTGCAGCTCTGAAATATGGCAAAACTGGTGGCTGTTGTGGTAATTGTAACTGCTATATAAGTTGATAATTAATGCATCCATTTTACATTATCAGCCGCCGCCATTTTAGTTAAAGCTGTGATTCACTAAAATGATTTTGACAGCTGACACTTCAGTATAAAAACATGGTATTTAGCTAGGAACATCAGCTATTGACTTTAGAAGGCATAGTATTTGTATAACCACAGATTGAGGGTCAGAATGACCAAAAAATGTTCTTTTCACAAATACTTTATCAAGGTTAAATTTTATTTCGGTTTAAATTTCATTATAAACATGTTATAAGCTGTCAGCATTTTGTAATAAACCTGATTAATAGTAACGCAAGGCACACCTTATGAATCCCTATTGGTTCGGATCATAATGAAGCTGTATCACTGATTGGATTGTTATGTTAACCACCTGTTTTTTAATGAACCGCCTGAAGCATTTAAAAAAGCACTGTGAATTATAATAAAATTATTCCAAATCAAACCTTGATTTGAATCCAACGCGTTGTCATTTGATCGTGGAAGACTGAAGGCCAAAGCCTGGGGAAAAATTCCATAACAGTGGCTAATGGCATCTTGGCAGCTTCACGCTTGATTTTCCTTAATTCATGGGCAGTTATTTTGCGCCTTTTTTTTTCAACACGCTTCTTGCGACCCTGTTGGCTATTTGCCATGAAATGCTTGATTGTTCGGTGATCACGCTTCAAAAGTTTGGCCATTTCAAGACTGCGCACCTCTGCAAGACATCTCACAATTCTTGGACTTTTCAGAGTCCGTCAAATCTCTCTTCTGACCCATTTTGCAAAAGGAAAGGAAGTTGCCTAATAATTAAGCACATCTTAAATAGGGTGTTGCTGTCATTAGACCAGACCCCTCCTCATTACAGAGATGCACATCACCTGATTTACTTAATTGGTAGTCGGCTTTCAAGCCTATACAGCTTGGAGTAGGACAACATGTATAAAAAAGGATGATGTGATAAAAAAAACTCTTTTGCCTAATAATTCTGCACACAGTGTATAGCCCTGTTCAAGCTCCCTGTATGCGCTACATCTAAAGCAGCTCATCACTCTTCCCAACAATCAGAAGATGACTGCATATCGATGCATTACTTTTCTGGGATAGGAAAACCCCTTGAAAGGTAAAAAACCTTTTTATATTCAATGTACATATTTTTGATTCAATATGTTTACACTGAAGACACTGTCGCAAGTGTTGGGCAAAATATTCTTTCTGTGCTCCAAAAACAAAATTTGATCAATTTTAATTGTTTTTAGTTAAACAATAATGTTCTCTTGTTCCAAGTGTTTCTGTAGAAATACAATGCAATTTCACAACCCTAATTCAATTATTGAATATTAAACAGCTTCCCGGGCCAATAATGTTCTCCAACAGCCTCAGATACATCATAAATGGTATTACTTTACGCTCTATATATAAAATAACAAGAATATGTCACTTATTTTTACATGGATTGTTCCTCACCTTGTGTGACATGGCTTAGCCAAGCACTTTTTCACATACAAAACATAACAGTAGGATATAACATTTAATATTACTTTGCAATAAAGTAGCAAAATAATTTCAGATTTTTTTATACAAAATGCATCAGAAATGGTGCAATGTGTTGCAAAAGTGGCAAGCTTGATAGACATTTACTATACTGTAATTATAAAAAAATACGTCATATCTAATCATGTCTGGCGACAAATTTGAAAACAAGTACTGGACCGAACTAGAATTCACAGGGCCCCAAAGCAAAGTAAGATGGGGCCCTACAACTTAATGACAATAAACTAGAACAGCAGCACAAGTAGCAATACTATAAGGTCTAAATAGCAACGCTATATGTCAGAAAGACAGCATAGTAGTGCTGGAAAGTCAACAACTACTTGTTCCCTACCAAAAGGAACAATTCTCATATACATGAGAGGGCCCCCCAGCCTTTGACCCCCATAGCAGTCGCTATGGCCGTAATTAATCTTATGCCATCCAATAGAAAAATCTATGTTAAACATTTACTTTTAACATGGGAGCCTATGGTCCGTTCCTAGGGGCGGGCAAGGCGGGCGACCGCCTGGGGCGCCGCGGCTCCGCTCACCCGAGGGGGGCACCGCGGCCGCCCGCCCTGCCCCCCCGGGGGGAGCGCCCCTGAAATGTGCACGGCTATTCCAGCAGCTGCCAGTACAGGGGAAGAGGCAGGACGGATCGTCCCTGTCCTGACTCCTCCCCTGTATCAGTGTCGCAGGGGGCGCACAGCTTTCACCGCGCCCCCTGTGATGCTGCGTCCCCTCAGTGGCAGAGGCAGCTCTGCCGCCGTGGAGATCCCTGGGAGCTGTGTGACAGTGTAAGCAGCATGGTGACGTCACGCTGCTTACAAACCCCTCAGCGCTTTCCGGACCGGGACGCGGGGGGACTGAGGTGAGTTTCTCTTTTGTTATTTAGAAAATTTCTTAGGGGGCAAATCTACTGGCTACAGGGGGGCATCAACTGGCTACAGGGGCATCACTGGCTACAAGGGGGGCATCACTGGCTACAGGGGGCATCTACTGGCTACAAGGGGGAATTACTGGCTACAAGGGGGGAATAACTGGCTACAGGGGAATCACTGGCTACAAGGGGGGGAATCACTGGCTACAGGGGGCATCACTGGCTACAAGGGGGCTTCACTGGCTACAGGGGGCATCTACTGGCTACAAGGGGGGCATCACTGGCCCAAGGGGGGGCATCACTGGCTACAGGGAGCATCACTGGCTACGGGGGGCATCACTGGCTACAAGAGGGGCATCACTGGCTACAGGGGGGGGCAACACTGCTACAGGGAGCATCACTGGCTACAGGAGGGGGCATCAATGGCTACAGGAGGGGGCATGTACTCGCTACAGGGGGCATCACTGACTACAAGGGGGGCATCACTGGATACAGGGGGGGCATCACTGGCTACAAGGGGGGCATCAAATGGCTACAGGGGGAAGCATCACTGGCTACAGGGGGGAGCATCACTGGCTACAAGGGGGCATCACTGGCTAAAAGGGGGCATTACTGGCTACAAGGGGGCATCTACTGGCTACAGGGCATCTACTGGTTACAGGGGGAATCTACTGGCTACAGGGGGGCATCACTGGCTACAAGAGGGGCATCACTGGCTTATGGTTTACACTTAGTAATGATCAGATTGTATTATTCAGTCACTATATGGTGGTGATCTGTGGTCATGGTGTGGTGGTATTATTTGGTCACTGGTGTGTTGGTGATATGTGGTCTTAGTGGTCTGGGTTTTCTGGTTGGTTGTAGCGGTGTTATTTGGAAAACTGTATGACTATTATTTGTTTTTTATTTTATGGTAGCAAGATTGTGGTAAAGCTTTTTGTATATTTTGGCTTTGGTTTATGGTGATGCACTGTGGCGCCATATGTTACGGGGGGGTGGGGAGGGGGTGGGGGGAAATTTCTTCACCTCACCCTGAGTGTAATTTAGCTTAGGAACTGCCCTGCCTAAGGATAATGGGCGGGTGATCGATGGCATCCCAAAAAGGCATCTGTCAGAGCTATTTAGTAAACAAATGTATATGTACATTTTTTTAAAGATAGAAACTTATGGGCAAAGCATGGCCAATAAATGTCCTATGGATGGGATCTGTTAAGGCACATTTCAGATATTTATTTAAAAAATGATGATATATAGGGTTTAGAGACAAGTTAGAGAAGGCCACGTCTACACACGTCCAACAGCCATAAAGTAGGGAAAATGTGTCTCTGTCTAGGATTCCATAAGTTATGCGACATATAGCATCTTCCCTTTGACACTCTTGAAAAATGTGCTATTTTTTTACATTTACCATCTAAAAGACCATTTAGGGATTTTTCTGCTATTGACTTTGTTCTAGTGTTTTTGGCACATGTAAAGTAAATGGGATAGATCACAATTAAACTTAGATCCACCTGGCCTCCCCTTAAAGGGGTGTTCCCACAAATCAAAGTCAAGCTGAGTCGACTGTGGCACTACACAATGTTTCGTGAGAACACCCTTTTAAGTGAGAAAAGCTGGTAAAGTCTTTGCATTGCTAGAGTCTTTTTGACACTTCAACAGTACCCTCACAAGGTGGCACCCAAGTCTCTAGAGGAAAAACATACTACATATATGAGTAAGTTTAACATTAATTCATGCCCTCCATGTGATTTATTGCTACATTCCACCTATGACAGCCCATTGGGGATCAAAGAACAATTTTCTTATTGATTAAAGGGTATGATTTAGGTCCTTTCCATAATTTTTTACATTTTTTTTTTATCTTGCTAGAAAAAAAGGGGGGACTTATTAAAAAAACCCTACTTTTGCTTTACCTTTTAAGTGTTTTTTTTTTGATAGTAGTTTTTTTTCCATTCTGTTTTTATATTTGATTATGAGAAAACCCTTTTTTGTCTCAGTTTTTTTAAAAGCTTTTTGAGATTTTGCTTTACCCCGGCTACTTTTGGTTATTAAAATCTTTTGTAAACAGGGTTTATACAACCTTTGATTTTTAAATGGGGTTTTTTTCTAGGCTTTTACTCTGGGGCCTCAAAAGAAGTGGGGGGAAGGGAATAGAAGTAAGGGGAAACCCATCCCCAAAACTGTGATTGGTGGTTTCCTGTGTTATCACATTTTTGGTTGCACAGTTATTGTAACCCTTTGGCCTGTGCGGGTTAATAAAGGGGCCCTACTAAAAAGGGTTTTTCTCTACAGAACAGGAAGTGTCAAACTATTGTTAGGCTTAATGAATAAAGTTAAAATTGTAGGATTTCAGTTTTTTATGTAAATAATGATAATAAAATAATCACAAAAATTTCTTAAAAATATATTTAACATTAAAATGTGATTTTAACCACAGGGCACTTTCTGATGATATTTTCCCTTTTGGGGAAAATCATAAAAAATGGGGGTGAAAAAATAAAATTTTTACTAACTCTCCCCCCAGAACAGTTTGCTATAGCAGGGGAATATTTTTTTGGGAAAAGTTTTGTTTTGCATTTTGATAGGGGTTTTTGTAAGTAGTTAATTTACTTAATTAGATTCTAGCTGGCCATCAGAAAAAAACAAGTTTAAAACAAACTGAGGGATTTCATTTTGACTCCTTTCGTTTTTTTTTTCTCTTTGGGGGATACATTTTCAAAATTTCCGGTTTAAAAACTCGGGGGACTTTTCCTAAAAATTTGTTTTGTGAAAAAAAAATTTTGTGAAAAATAAATAATTTTGGTAAAAAAATTTGCGCTTTTTTTTTTTCCAAAATTTACCAAAAAAATTTATGAAGGGAGTCATTTTGATTTCCCTTTTTTAATTTTGGGCCCTTTTTGTCATTTAAATGTTGCTATAAATTTTGTGCATAATTTTTTCACTCTGTCTTATTTCCCCTGATGTTAATATGGGTGTAGTTAAATTTTAACCATGTAAACTTTTTACATTTTCCTTGTTTTTTTCCCTGCTTGATTACTGTTAATGCTGAAAAAAAATTAGCTTTTTTTAACCCCTAGGCTCTTATTTTTTATGCTAATGAAGGGGGGGTGTTTTTTCAAAGGGTTCTAGCAGGAGGACCGTTATCGGGATGAAAATTTTTACTATCAGTTCAGCTGAAGAGCCCAAAGGGAAAAACGACGCGGGAAATCCCGAGCTCGGGAAGACTCATAAAAGGTTTATAAATTTGTTATAAAAATTAGTTTAGGCTGTAAATTTGTTTCGGGCCCCACCTACTTTGAAGGGGCAGAACAGTTATTATTTTTTTTTAGTTTTCATTTCATTTCTTTTTTTCAGATGGGAAATATTTTAAAAATTATGGAATTTGTGGGGGGAAAAAGGGGAGAGAAAAGACTTTTGTTTAAAGGGCCCCCCAGGTTTTTGGGGGCTACTTTGCAATCCTTTTACCGGAGAATAAAATCAGAAACCCGAATTGCCAGGGAAATGTATTTGTTTTCTGACGTGATAAAGTTTTTAAATTCCTCAAAAAAATATCAAAGTAAAATTGAGACTCAAAAGGGGAAACAATCCAGAAGGTTTAAGTAGTTTTTGTATTTGTTCTTCCCCCCACTGAGTTGGGGCCCTGTCCCACACTAGCAGAATTCTGGCTGAATAGCCATCTGGATTTTTCTTGCCGCCAATAAAAAAAGGCCCCTTTACCTCCCCCGCTCATGCCTGAAGCTCCGCCCCAAACCCCGGGGGGGGGGGGCCCTGTCAGGGACAAAAGCAGGGGTTGTTACGGGGAAAACCCACGGCCGTCCCAGACAGCGGATTTACCCCCGGGGGTTCGGGGCGGGGGGCTTCAGGTATGAAACCCCGCTTTTTCCCCTTGAGCGGGCAGGAAAAGGGCCGGGATTGTGGGGGAAAATATCCGGTCTTTATTTCCGCCGTAATCCGGGCCCAGGGGTGCGGAAAACCCTTACAAAACAAAAATTTAAATATTCATAAAAATTTTTTCCAGATATTCCAAGCACTTAAAAATTGGGGATCGGGCTCATGCATTTAATGTTCCCTCGTGCCATCCTCGGGCCCGTGGACAAAAAAAAAAACAGCAAAAACTTTCCCAGAAAGAAAAAAACAAAAGGTAACGATGGGGGCAAAGGGTTTTAATGCAAAAAACAAAAAACCAGGGAAGGCAAATTTCTAAAAGGAATTATTTTTCAGGGATGGTTTTTCAAGGGAAAAAACCCCTTTAAAATTTGGAAAAAAACTTGCCGGGTTTGGGGCGTGAAAAGCCAAAATATTCTTCGAGAAAGCACCTGGCCCTACAGGTTAGCCAAAAGAAAAATTCATTATCGATAGTCCTTTGAGGCAGGGGGTTTTAAATTTTTTAAATTTCATATATATTGACAAATAAAAAGAAAATGTACGTTGCAGAAGAAAGAGGGAACAAAAATTTTTACATTTTTATTATTGATGAGGAGCTAGTTTTGCATTCATTTGCGATTTCTATCCCTCGTAAAATTTATCTGGCCAAACCCGCACCCCGTTTAAAGCGTTTTTTGGGGTTTTTTAATGACGGGGGAAATTTACCTTTTTTCCCAAAGCGCCCAATTTGTCTGGGGGGCCCCGCTTTGTTAAATTATGAGGTTTCTCAGATTTTTATGAGAAATCTACTCGATCGGAGAAAGACTGCAAACGGACAAGTTTGCTCTATTTTTTTCTGTGTGGGACAGGGTTTTTTTGAAAAAAAGTTATTGCGGGGGTTTTCAAACCTGGGGCCCCTTTCCCTAACGGGGATTTAGCAAATTTTCCCAAGCAAAAAAATAGGTGTCCCTTTTACGCCAAATTTCATGCCTTTCCCAAAACCCGATTTAAAAATTTTGGCCCCAAAAATTGGTAGCTGTTGTAGGGGATAGCAAATAAACTGGCAAATGGCTTTTCCCCTTTTCTAGGCAAAGATGGGCACACGCCTTTTGAGGACCCCTTTAGCTGACCCTGTGGGGAATGAGTTTTTGGACCCCTTTTTGAAAAAAAAGGTCGCAATGTTACAACCGATAAATTTTTTTTGTCAGTAAAATTTGCTAAAAAAGCTAAAAAAACAAAAAGGAAAAAACCATTTGTGGGGAAAAAACTGAAAAAGATTTAAAGGGGAGGGAAATTTCCTAAAGAAATAAAATCCATGAAAGAGGAATTTTTTACAACCCCTTAAAATGTTTAGGGAAAAAGAAGGGCCCAATTTTTCCCCTTACAGTATATCAAGGAAAGGTCAACAAAAATGTTGGGAAATTTTTGGGTTCCCTCCATCAAAATTTGTTGTTGGGTCTGATTCCGCTAAAAAAACTCCAGAAACGGTTAAAAATTTTTACAAAAGAAACAAATTTTGGGAAATAGATTTTAGTGGATCGATTTGGAAAGAAAATAACCCCACGAAAAATGACAAGGGGGATTTGGGGGGGGTTCAGCATTTGAAAATGGCCTTAGACTTTGCGGCTATTAAAAAGCCCTGGATAAAAATTCAAGGAGATTACCCACCAAAAAAAAGGGGGCGGCAAGGCTTTTTTGCAAAAAGTTGTGAGAGGGGTTGGTGGTTCCCTTTTGTCACAGATAGGGGAAAAGGGTTCCCCCGTTCCCCCCAAATTTTTAATTTTCAGAAGTTTATGGTTCAAACAAAAATTTTGGGCCCGATCAAAGGGAAAAATGCAAAAAAAATAGTTTTTGGGCGGGGCCAAATTTTTAAGTTGGTTTGGGGAAGTCTTTGTTTTTGGGCAATTTTACTGCCTAAATCAAAAAGGGAATTTCCTTTTAAAAAGCAAAAACAAAAAAAGTTTAGAATGTGAATTTTTGCGCCTTTTTTTCATTTTTTTTCTCCTCCCCTAAAATTTTCTCTGTTTTTGTTCTTCAGTTTTTTGTTTTTTTTTGTGTGACTTAATAAAAAAAAAGGGTTTTAAAAAAAATCAATTTTTAAATTTTTTGTTTATTTTTCCCGTTGAAAAATAAGGGGGAAAAAACCCGAAAAAAAAAATCAAAAGGGAACCCGTTGGATCTCACAAAAAAAATACTTTACAAAAAAAAAAAAATTATTAAATTTTAAAAAACCACAAATGAAACTCTAAAAATAAACCGGGAAAAAAAAGGCAAAGGGGTTCAAAATTTACCCTTTTCCGTTTGTTCTGGGGGGGGTCCACCCAAAAGTCCCAAATAGTTTTCCCGTGTTTAAAACAGAAAAAGGTGTACTGATTTCAGATGTTTTGAAGGGTTTTTGTATACCCCAAAAAAGAAGCTTTTTTTTAGGGTTTAAGTTAAAAAAAACAAAAATCCCCCAAAAAAACTCAGTGTTCCCGCGATGACCCTCCCTTAAAATTTTTTCAAAATTTTTGGAAATTTACAAAAAATGCTTGTTGAAACCCAATTTTTTCCTTTGGGCCACCCAAAGAAATCTTTTTGAAAAGTTTTGGGCCAAAACCCAAGGTTTCCCAACAGAAGCAAAATAATAAAGGGGGGTTCTGTCTAAACCCGGCAGGTTTTGTTAAAAGGGAAAAACCCTTTTTTAAAAAAAAAATTTTTGCCTTCTTTCCTTTTCAAAAAATTTTTCTTGGTGTTGTGTGTATCTCAAAAGTAGTTGTATTCCAGCATTTACTTTTTTAAAAAAAAAAAACCCCCAAAAAAAAAAAACAATTTCCCAAACCCGGGGGAAATTTTTCCAAAAAAAGACTCCATCGCTGTTATTTAATAGCAACACTTTCCTCAGCACTAAGGGAACTTTTAAGGAAATCTGTCAAAGTCAGTACTCCTTGATTCAGAAGCCCCCATATAGTTTTTGTTCTGGGCAATCTGGACAAAGGGCATACATGGCACCATATGGTAGCTTGCTTGCTAGTGAGCAGCATTAAAAAAAATCTTTTTTAAAACTTTTGTGCGGGGACGAGTGGCGCCGTGCCCGCATGTCGTGACAGGGGCCACTCCCCCCCCTGCGAGCTCCTATTTTACCCAGCCATGACCCTTTTTCCGTGTATGTCCCGGCCCTTCGCTGTGGGCTCCCGCCTCTAGGGCACCGCGCGCAGACTCCCGGGAAATTTTAAAATGGACAGTGCGCCGGAAATTTGGGTTTTAACCGGCCGCTGACCTATATAACCGCTCCGCCCCCCCGCACCCAACCCGCAAACGCCCCCCGGGGGGCCTTCCCCCGGCAGTCCCGGCAGCGTTGTGGGGTCCCAAGCTCAAGCTCTCTTTCCCATCCAAGTACGTTTGGGGCCCAAAACTCGCGCGGATTCGTCCCCATGTCCATGCACATCGAGTGAGGGCCCCCGCCCCAATTTTTAAACCCCCCGAAGCGTTCAAAGGGTTTTGGGTTTGTCGTCTCTCCTCCGGTAAGGCCCTGGCTTGGGTACCCATCTGGGACAGAATATTTATCACGGCGATTGCGTCCTTCCTCCTGATTTCCCGGAAGGTTTTTTAGGAAACCCAGCAGTGCGTCATCAGCCCGAAACGGCACCCTGAACCTCCGTAGGGGAGAATCGTCGGTCGGAGACTTTTTGCCGCCCCGGTTCCGGACCCGGGCCCTCAGATTTAAACCGGAATGAGGCTGCCCCTGCGCCACATTTAAGAAGGGCCTATCCAGTGGGGTCAAGGACGTCTGGCAGCCAGAGATCTGCCGTCTTCTCTCTTGATTATTCACCTTGGCTACCCAATAACTTTGTTTCCCGGAGAGAAGGCCGGAACTCCGCCAGGAACGCAATCCCCCGTCTGGCCCCGGTCTTCCAGAGGTCTTCATTGCCACTCCCCCATGCCTCTGGGGAAGAACCTATGCAAGTGGACCAGATTCGCTTGTCCGAACAAGAGCTGTCCCGCCGCCGTGAGGAGAACTTGTGCCTCTATTGGGGCGGCTCGGGGCCTTTTTCCCGGGAAGAACCCCCCTCGCGCCCTCAGCGGTCGGGAAACTCTCGCACCTAAGATACGTTGGAGAGGCGATCCTAGGTGCTACCTCTTCCCCTCCACATCTGACTACGCCAGTAGTAGTCACGGGCAACACAGGACTCTTGTTCCAGGTGCCGGCTTTCTTGGACTCCGGGTCCGTCGTGAACTTCATCCACACGTCTTTGGTGTCCCATTATCGTCTGCCGACGGTCCACCTGGAAAAGCCTCTCGTGATATCTTCTATCAGCGGTGAGCTCCTGAGAGACCCTATACAGTACCGTACCGAGCCCGTTTCTCTCTGAGTGGGGGCCTTACACATGGAAAAGGTCGCCTTCTACGTACTGTCTCGTTCTTCCTCACGATCCTGTTGGGACTTCCTTGGTTGCAACACCATGGCCCTCAACTGGAAGACACTCAACTGGAAGACAGGCGAAGTTACGAGTTGGGGTCCTGATTGACGGAACTTCTGCGTGGTGACACCTCGCCCGGTGCGTCCCTCTCCTCCGCAGCCATCTCGCAATGCCCTGCCAGGCCTACCTGCGGAGTATCAGGACTTTGGCAGATGTCTTTTTCGGAAGAAACAGGCTGAGTCGCGGGCCCCCCTATCGGCCCTATGACTGCCTGATAGACCTCCTGCCCCGGTCCCAGTTCCTCCTCGGGTAGGGTCTATCCGCTGTCCGGAAACCCACAAACTCAGGCCATGTCGGCCTATGTACAAGAAAATTTGCAGAAGGGTTTTATCCGTAAGTCCTCGTCCCCTGCTGATGCCGGGTTCTTCTTCGTCGAGAAGAAGGACGGATCTCTTCGCCCCTGTATCGATTACCGAGGCTTTAATAAAATTACGGTGAAGAACCGGTACCCGTTGCCGCTAATCTCGGAACTGTTTGACCGGCTCCGGGGTGCCAAGATCTTTTCTAAACTGGATCTACGGGGAGCATATAATCTCATCAGGATCCGAGAAGGAGATGAGTGGAAGACGGCCTTCAATACCCGGGATGGGCACTTGGTCTTTGCAACGCCCCGGCCGTCTTTCAGGAGTTTGTCAATGACATCTTTAGGGACCTCCTCTACACTTGTGTCATTGTCTACTTGGATTACATCCTGATATTCTCTCCGGATCCACAGACCCACCGCCTGCACGTTCGCCAAGTGCTGAGACGCCTCCGTAGTAACCACTTGTACGCCAAACTGGAAAAATGCCTATTTCATCAGACCAGTTTACCGTTCCTGGGCTACATCGTCTCGGATAAAGGGCTGCGTATGGATCCAGCTAAATTATCTGCTGTTCTGCAGTGGCCTCGTCCTGTTGGCCTCCGGGCTATTCAGCGCTTCCTGGGGTTCGCTAATTATTATAGGCAATTTATTCCCCAATGGTGGCGCTTACCAAGAAAAACGCCAATCCCAGACTCTGGTCCCCAGCGGTCGAGAAAGCGTTTACAGAACTAAAGTCTGCTTTTTCCTCTGCTCCTGTTCTGTCCCGCACAGATCCAGAGAAGCCGTTCACATTGGAAGTGGATGCCTCATCCGTGGGGGCATGGGCGGTCCTCTTGCAAAAAGGACCTAGGGGCAAGTTCCTCACATGTGGATTCTTTTCCAAGATGTTCTCGCCGGCGGAGAAGAATTATGCTATCGAGGACCGTGAGTTGTTGGCCATCAAGCTGGCACTGGAGGGGGGGCTCGTTATCCCATCGACATATATACAGACCATAAAAACCTCCAGTATCTTCAATCTGCGCAACGTATCAATCCCCGGCAAACAAGATGGTCTCTGTTCTTTTCTCGCTTCGACTTTCGAATTCACTTTCGCCCGGCAGACAAGAACATCAAGGCCGATGCGCTTTCCCGCACTTCTGATACTATCGGCAAAGAACCAGGTCCGGTAAAATCCCCCCTTTTGAACCTTTGACCCCGTTCCCCCCAAATAGCCTCCACCATTTGCCCCCGGGCAAGATTTTATGTAGGGGCCCCGTCCGAAGAGAACCTCAAAGGGGGACATTGCTCTAGTAGGCGGGGTCACCCGGGGGCTCGAAAGAATCCATCTTCCCCCCTTTTTTCTATTGGGGGCCATCTTGTAAGGATTCAAAAGAATTTGTGGAAGCGTGTTACTGTGCCTGTAACAAGTCTCCTTGGGCAGAGCCATCGGGGTTTTCTTGCCCCATAAAATTACCCCAGGGGCAAATATCCTGGATTTTCATCACCGACCCCCCCCTTTGGGGAAAAATTAATCTGGGGGTCGGGAAACCCCCGTTTTTTCAAAATGGATTTTGCCCCCATTCCCTGGTTTGCCCATGGCCCCACACCGCCACTTTTTTTTGAAATATTTTTCATTCCGGTCTCCCGAAAAATTGTCTCGGACCGGGGAGTCCAGTTTTTTCCGGTTTTGGCGGGCCCTCTTTCTGTTCAGTGAATTTTTCCCCCTATACCCCCCAACGGGCCTAGGGGTTTAAACGAGATCCTTGGCCTATCTACGCCACTTCTTTTTGGGTCGAAAAGCATTGGGGGCGTTTTTTACCGGGGGGGATTTTTTTTATAATTTTTTTGGGAAATCGGATCGAGGGTCTTAAACCTTTTTATGGGGTCTATGGGTTACTCCCCCCCCCCACCACTCCCCCGCCTACATCTTCCGAATTTCCCTTGGGGTAGACTCCCTGGCCCGGGGTATTCGCCCATTTGGGGGCAGCTCGCCAGTTTTTCCCAGCACGCTGTTGTTCGAATGAAGGCCAGGGGACAAAAAAGAAGCCTCGCCGACCTTGCCGGGGGAGAAAAAAGTATGGCTGTCCGCTAAATCATTTGGCTTAAGATTAGCTACAAGCTGGGTCCACGCTTCTTGGGTCCATTTAGGTCTTGGGCAAATTAAACCCCTGTGGCCTAAAAAGCCCGGCCCCTCCTTCTAATCACATCCCGAATTCTTCCATGTTCCCTACTAAAAGCCGGGGGTCCTTAAGTTTTTCTCAAAGGGCCCTGCCCCCCCCCCCCCCTGAGGCGGAGGCCTCCAATGTGTTCACACAAAGGGGAATTCTGGCTATAAAAAATTTCAGAGGGAGGGAAAATTTTTTTAAGGGGACTGGGGGGGATTGGGCCCCGGGCGGTTGGGGGGGGAGAGGGGCGCCGCCGCCCGATTTTGGGGGCGGGGGCCACTCGCTCCCCTGGAGTCCTACTTCCCCAGCCAGATCCTTTTCCCCCTTCCCTCCCACCGCTGCTTGGCGTTTCCCGCCCTCTAGGGGGGGCCCGCGCGCGGCGCTCCCCAATTTAAAGGGCATGCGTGGAAAATTGGTTTAAGGGCCCTTAAACCCTATATAACCGCCCGCCCCTCCCCTTGCCGGTCATTTGTCCCTTGGCCGTAGAGAAAGCGTTACGTTTGCGTTCCTGACCTTCCGTTTTCTGCCCTCCTGCCAAGCCTCCGACCCAAAAACCCTCTGAGGGCCTGCCCTGACCCTTTTGCCTGTCCAGACAAAATCTAGTTTTACGATTGGTACCCCCACCCTTTGGGTGCCATCGCAAGCAAGTCAGCCATGGGAAAACCTGGGGTTTCCGCCGCAGCAAGTCCCCCCGCTTGGGGTGGGCTTGGTGGAAAAAACCGGTGTACTTAGACTCCCCCACCCTGTACGGTTACACCACGCTTGCGCTGGGCCAGAGTCCCTACTGCCCCCCGTTTGTGGAGATAAAGACAGCAGGAAGTAACGTCACCTGGACGGACAGGTCTGGGAGCAAAAATCAGAGATAGAGAGGAGAAGGAGGTAACCTAGGGGGAAGCTTTTGTACACAGGCCGGGGTAAGAACTGCTGTAATCCCGGCAAAGCTAAATTAGAAGGCAATGTATTTGGGAAAAATTTTTTATTTGCCTTATGTTTATGCTAATTAAAAAAGAAAATCATTTTATGTCCATACTGCCCAAATTTTTCCAATTTAAAACCCTTTTTAGTTACAGGTAGCATGGTATAAAAACAGGGGGACCTGATAATTGGCTTAATGGGCTATTTTTAATAAAAAACATCCATCCATCCATGAAATTATAAAACCCATTGGAAAAAAGATTGTTATATTATTATTCTATAATTTGTATTGTAACGACTTTCCTCTTAATCCGTGTTTATAAATTTTTTCAATCAGTTACGAAAAATTTTTGCAAGTTGATGACCCCAAGCAAAGCCAAAATTTCCCGGATTTAATGAAATAAAGATAGTATATTGTGTTTGTGCAAATGTACATTGGGGGGAATACAGAAAAAATTGAACACATTTAAAATGACCTTTTCAATTTATTACAGTTTTTCGACTAAATTTGTTTTTCCTTTTTTTGTGTCCAAGGTAATAATAAATCATCCCTCATTCCTGCTAAGTTCTAAAATACTGTTTTCACCCCCCCCCATAAAAATTTTAACCCAATATTGAACTGGCGGTTAGGAGAAGGTTTTGCCAGGAAAAGAGAAACTGCGGGGGGATATCTGAAATTGTATTTAGTTATGGGTTTAAAATGGTTAGCTAAAAAATGTGGGTTTTTCTGAAAGTCCTTAAAGAAAACCAACCATGACCTTTTTAAAAAGAATCTCCATTTTGCACTTAATAACATTAATAATTAGTTATATAATGTATTATCTGATTCAGTGGGGTAAACGTAAAACTTTAAGGGAATTCGACCCCACAATTTCTCTGAAGGCAAGTCTATCTAACCCGTGAACATAGGATAAACAAGCCATAAAAAGCCTACCCTTTGCTATCAACCAAAGATTGAGGGGTCCCAAACAGAACAAAAACATTGTTCCTTTTGTAGGGGGAAAAGGAATTGGGGGGTTTCTGCTTTCCAGCATGCTTTGTGGGTTTTTTATATGGGGAATTTTATACCTTTAATTATTGCTCTGATGCTGCTGTTTTTGTTAAAATATCATTTTTTTTGGGTTTGCACCACTCATTTTTTTTTTAAAAATATATTCTTTATTAAAGTGATGTAAAAACAGATTTAACAGAGCTTAAGTCAGAACATTACATGAAAAATATATGCCTACCATAAGTAAAATTTCATCATACATAAAGGAAGCAAACAAAATTAAAAACCGGGGGGTTAAAAACAAAACAGGTTCACCGTTTCCAAAGGGCAAAAAAAGCATAGATGCGTATAATGGATAACAGATTCAGAGTGGGTTAATATAAAAAAGGGTAGGAAGGGGCAAAGAGAGGGGATTTTGTTATATGTGAGGAGAGCCCCCGGGGTTTCCCTTTGGGATCTTTTCTTAGGCAGATATGTGGGGGGTCAACCAATTTCAACTACAACCCCACAATTAAAGTTAACTTTGTTGATATTTCGCAAGTGAGGGGGAACCCGAGGGGAAATTTCCAAGATGCGCAATGGCTGTTCTCATGCTATTAGCACTGGAAGAAAATCGTTCTCAAAGAAGGGGGGAAAGCCCGCTAAGCCCCATGTTTATATAAATTCGGTTTTGGGGGTTTAGACAGAATCCAGTGTTTTGAATAAAATGAAACCTGTTTCCCAAAGGGGTTTAATAAGGGGGGCCCCACCAAAGATTAACAATTTCCTTGTTGACCACATTGCTTCCACAAAGGTCAGAAAGTCTGGGTAATTTTGGGTAGAATGAGGGTGGAAAGGTACCAGCGCAAATAATTTTTCTCATCATTCCCGGGTAATTAAACATTTTAAAAAGCTTTAAAAGACAAATGCGCTTCTTTCCAAATATTAAAAAAAATTTGTGGATAGTTCTTTTTCCCACTTAATAAGGTGGGGTTTAAAA
>JAODAL010069445.1:0-16346 GCA_025379985.1 Phyllomedusa bahiana | reverse complement strand
GGCACTCGGTAACGAGGGCTCAGAACAGGTGCACCTCCCCTCGATTGTCCGTATCCAAAATTCTATTTTTCGGACCGAGAAGGGACGGTCTGGATGCGGTTTGCTTTTTTTTTTTTTTCTCTCCGGCAGACCACTTACTAGGGACCCAACATAATAAATCATGTAAGCTCATAGACCTCAAAAAGTTTCCTCCTCCTTCTGTCCCTATCTTTTTCTCCCCCTGTCCTTTTTTGTTTTTTGTGTTAATGTGGGTTTTTTTCTGTTTGTCCCCGTTATTCAAAACTAGTTACGAATTCGAGGTGGATCGAGGAAAGGGGATTTAATTTCCCATGCCCCCACCGGGTTTATTCCTGTCTCCCCGAACATAAATGCGGAACCTACTTAGAAAGCAGTGACACTTTGCTATGTCTTTCTACTTCAAAGGATTCTCATGTGTAAGGCTGGGTAGTGGATCCAGGACCCCCGCAAGCGTTTTGATAGCTAAGCCACGCCGGGGGAACGGAATCTAAGTAGCCCCCGGGTTTTCACCAGAGCCCGCCGCAAAGGGGTGGATTTGCTCCCGGGTAGGCTACCGGGTGCCCCCTGAGTGACTTGCTTCGGGGGCACCCGGGGGGCAGCGTGGTACAGAATTTTTAAGTCCGGAGTCGTAGTCGTGGGCAGGCAAAAGGGTTTCGGGGGCGGCGGGCAGAGGTTGTGTCGTAGACGGGGGGAAGGGTGGGGGCAGGGGGCAGAGGTTTTCGGATTTTGAGAAACTTTGCGGGGGGTCTGGTCCCGGGTTTTAAAGGCAGAGTAAGTTTTTGGAAACGCTTTCTCTAGGGAAAGGGGGGCAACTAGATCCCCAGCAAGGAGTGATTGTGGGAAAAAAACCCTTTTAGTAGGGGGAAGCGCCGGGCAATTAGCCAATAATCAGGGGCCGGGCCCCTTTTTAAACCCCCGGGAAACCCGAGGGCGGCGCGCGCCTTAACAAGGCCGCGCGCTCCGGCGGGGGGGGGGCGCGGGCGGCAAGGAGCGCGGTCAGGTAAGCCAGGCGAATGAAACCCCCCCGGCTAGCCCCGGGCCCCGCGGCGGCCCCCGACCCCGGTGGGCACCCGGGAGGGGGGCCCACGGATGCCCCCCAGGGGCCCGCGGGCCGGGGACGGCGCGGGCCCGTGACAGTCCCCCCCCCCCCCCCCCTTGGGGGTTCCCCCCCTCTTTTTGGCTGAAGAAATTCGGAAAAGGCCGGGTTCGGTATTGGATTCCCGGTTCCGGGCCCCTTTTGGGGGCCCGGCCCCCCCCAATAACAAGAAAAAATCCCTACCCTGCGTCTTCTGTCAAAGATGTCCTTCACTTCAAAGAATCAGGAATTCCAGCACAGGAGATGGAGCAGCCCCCTCTGGGAGAATCGGTTCAGGCCCAGGGTTTAAAGGAGGGGAGGGGAAAGGGGTTTAGAATCCAAAAGGAAGGGGGGGAGGAGGCTTGTAGCACACTGGATTTATTGATGGAGCACTCTAAAAGGCCCCGAAATCGGGGGACCCAATTTGTAGTGGGGACCTTAGGCGTACGTGTCTGGCGAGAGCCACCCTTATCCCCCTGGGGAAAGTGGGGGGGCGGCCCCTTTCTTTTTGGGGCCCTGGGTCTTCATGGGGGTAGGGGCCCCGGGGTTAAGGAAAGTGGGGTCCCCCGCCAAATGGTCTTAATGCCAGTATTGGTTGCCCACAGCGGGAACCTCGGAAGTCATAGCCAAGGGGAGGGGCGGGGTGGGTGACGACCGTGCCCACCGGAATGGAGAAACGCCTGTAGAATCAGAGTCCCAGGTTAAAGGGAGAATTTCACCAGGAGCAGCTCGGCCCGTTGTCCTGACGGGGCGCGAAATGGCCGGTATTCGCCCAATATCTATTCACCCCCTCCATTTACCATTCGTCTGGGGATGGTGGGCAAAAAAAAAAAGCCCAAATTTTAAACTTTTAAGCGAGAAAAAGGGGCCCCCAAAATTTGGAGAAAAAATTGGGAAACCCCCCGATCAGACAGATATCGAGGGTAATCCATGCAGACGAAAAATAGGGTGGAAAAAAGTCCCCCATTGGGACCGGGGAAGCCCGGGGGGAGTGGCACAAAGTGGGACATTTTAGAGAATCTATCCGTGACCAACCCAGATGACAGAATTCCCTAAGGGGCGGAAGGTCCGTATAAGTCCTCCCGATGTTGTCCAGGGGGTTGGGGAGGGGAGAGGGACAAAAGAGGCCCGGGGCCATGGCGTGGAAACCCTTGTTCCGGGCACATGTGTCACAGGCGAGAACAAAGCTTGGACGCCCTGGGGCGGGTCGGCCCCCAGTACGCCGTTGAGTGAGGGCTGGGGGACTTTCATATCCCCGGGGTGACCGGGGAGAAAAAACTATCCCCCCCACTCCAGAATTTCCTCGGAGCGCAGGAGAAGTGGGTTTCTTCCCTGGTGGTACCCGAAGGTCCACCGGGGGGTCACGTGGATCAGCCGTTCGGGAGCAAATGATGTGCGGGGACACAGGTTTTCTCCAGTGCGTCAGGGGGCTCGGGGGGGAGGGCTCAGCCTTGCGTTTTCTGGGTGGCCGGAAGGTATCCTAAATTTTAAAGCGAGGGGAAAAATAGAGCCCCCCGGGCCTGGCGGGTTTTCGACGCGGGGGCCTTTCTGGAGGTACTGAAAAAATTTTTGGTCCGTAAGACGTCGAATGGGTGAATGGGCCCCCCCAGCAAATGTCGAAATCCTCATGCCAATTTGATGGCCAGCATTTCTCGACTCCTATGGTGAGTTGTGTTCCCGGGGCGAAAGGTCCGGAAAAAAAAACCGCAAAAAAACCAGTTTGCCTTTAGGGCCCTTCTGATCGGCCCCGCCCCTGCTCCCACGGAAGGGCACCCCCTTCCAGGCTAAAAGGGCCTTCCGGATCGGGGACGAACAGGATGGGAGCCGAAGAAAACGCGATTTCTTTGAGGAATGCTTCCCCTCAGCTGACGGGGACCAACATCTGGGTGGCATTCTTCCCAGTGAGGGCCACGGGGGAGCCCCCGCAAGAGAAGGGGGAAAATTAAATGCCGGTAAGTTGGCGAACCCGGAACTTGAAAAGGGAAACCGACGGGCGTGGACTGCACGTCGCGGACGTTAGCTGGGTCCATCTCAGCCCACGGTCGGAGATATTCCCCCGGGAAAAGGAAGGCGGCCTGGTGGAACGACACTTCTCCGCTTGGATAAGTCGTTGTTCCGAGGCGTTGCAGGCCTGGCGTATTTGTACCCGTGAGTCTGTGGTCAGGAGGAAATCAAAAAATTTGTCCAGGGACACTATGACGCAGGTGACAGAAAGTCTTGAATACGTCTTGACGAAATCCTGGAATTTCGGCTGGGGGTTTGCTAGCCCAAAAGGCCTTTTTCGAGATACTCGAAATGGCCGTCCCGGGGTTTTTAAGGTGTTTTCCACTCGTCCCCCCACGAAAATTTTGAAAAGGTTATAGGCACCCGGCAGGTCCAATTTAGAAAAACCTTGGCTCCACGAAGAGATCAAAAGCTCCGTATCAGGGGGGAGGGGAGCGGGGTTTTTCACCCCTGATCTTTTTTAGCCCCCCGTTTTAAAAAGGCCGAAGGACCCGTTTTTTTTGGCCCAAAAAAAAGCCAGCCCCGGCGGCGAGGAGGATTGCGTAGAATCTTTTGCCAAATTCTCCTGTAGTAAGCCAATGGCCTGAGTCGGGCACAGAAGAGGGTAGGGCCCCACCCCGTGGGGACTTTTTCCGGGGGAAAGGGGGCTATGGGGGCAGTCATATGGACGATTTGGTGGGGCTTCTCAGTGTTTCCGGGAACACACGCCAAAAATTTGGTACCTCGGCCGGCAGGCCTCAACGGCTTGACAGGGGGGGCGGGAAGTGGAGGGACGGGCGGGTACCTCCAAGATCGGTTTTGGCTTTCCCGGCCCCAACCGGGGCTTCGCCTTCTTCCCAAACGAGCGTGGGGGGGACTTTTACAGGGGAGCCCCAAGAGGACGCCGGGAAGCACGGGACAGGGCGTGGAACCTAATCTTCTCTTTATGGAGCCCCCACACGGAGAGTCACCAGCCAGGTTTAACTGGGATTTTAGGAGGAGCTCCCCCCTGACCCAGGGGAATAAGAGCGGCTTCTCCACCGGCACGGGTATGCTTAGGGGTTACCGTTAGGCCCAAGAAGAAAATTCCCCGGGGACCCCGAAACCAGAAGGAAAAACTCCGGAACGCGGACCAGCACGAATCACCTCCACAGGCACATCAAACGTGGAGAGGGTAAACTGCCCAGGGCCCCCCTCTCCCACGCACCTAGGTGAGGGGTTTCCCCCAGGCTGGGGACGAAGGGGGCAACTTCTGCGGGAAATGAGCCGGGCGGCGCAAAAAGGGGATAGCTTTTCTGTAGGCGCGGTTCAGTTCTTGCTCTGTTTAAATGGGGCCCCCTCCCCCTTCATGTTTTCCCCCTTCGGTTTGAGGGGGGTGGAATTGGGATGTGGAAACAGGAGCCCTGAAAACCGCCGACGAGGGGGCGAGCAGCCTCTCTTCTTTGGCGAAGCCCCCCTCCTGCCCCGGAATTATATCGATGGGGTTTGGGAAGAAGAATTAAAAATCGTTCAGGGGGACGGGAGGTTCTTGCTGCCCAAAGCGTCTTTACCCGCTGGGCAGACCCTTTTTGAAGGGAGCGGAGGGCGGCATTGTTCCATGCGAGCCCCCAAGCCAGGGTACGGAATTGAACCGATGTACCCCCAGAAGACCGCCCTGACGAAGGCCAAGGGGCGGTCTCGGCGGAGGGAAGCACGCGCCGGTCCCGAAGCGGTGCGGAAATTCCCCGGGGGAAGGTTGTAGGTCCGCAGCCAGGGTCTTTCCCGCCAGAGGGGGGTTGCCCCAACCAAGCCTTCAGGAAAGTAACTACCACAAAAGCCATTTGGACCTCTCCGAGGGAAAAAAAGATCCGCCATCAAATCCCGTGCATTGAGCATGGTAATAAAAACCCCCGGGAAGCTTGGGATCCCCGGCAAAGCTGGGGGGTAGAGGAAGCCCAAGTGGGTCCCACGGTGGCCAACGGAATGCAAAAAGAAGGAAACCAGAACGGACGGAGACTGCTGCGGGTGCGGGGGGTAGCATCATGGCGGGAGCTGGCCCCAAATGCTGACCTTGTTGTGCGATTTGTTTTTCGATTTTGGGCAACAATCGTCGAAGATCCCCGAGCTTTGGGAGGGCCCTTGGCGGGATCCATGCGGATCTTTCTGTAACGGCGGGTGTGGATCACTGGACCACCGCAACGTTTATAGTAAACACGCCAGG
Organism: Phyllomedusa bahiana; assembly: GCA_025379985.1. Taxonomy (NCBI): domain Eukaryota; kingdom Metazoa; phylum Chordata; class Amphibia; order Anura; family Hylidae; genus Phyllomedusa; species Phyllomedusa bahiana. Next base: position 11,070 of record JAODAL010069445.1, on the reverse strand, counting down.
GAAAAGGAATTAAGTAGCCCCCGGTTTTCACCAAGCCCCGCCGCAAAGCGGGATGGACTTGCTGCGGCGTGGGTCCAAGGGCGCCCCCCTGACGTGCTTGCTTGCGGTGGAGGAGGTGCAGCGTGGTACAAATCGTAGTCCGAGAGTCGTAGTGTGGGCAGGCAAAGGTCAGGGCAGGCGGCAGAGGTTGTGGTGTAGACAGGCAGGGAAAGGGCGGGGCGGCGGGAGGGTTCGGAGTTGAGAAACGTAGGGGGGTCGGTACACGGAAGGCGAAAAGTATGCTTTTTGGGAACGCTTTCTCTAGGGCACGGGCAACAAAATCCAGCAAGGAGTGATTGTGGGACGTCCTTAAATAGGGGGGGCCCTGGCAATTAGTAATAATCAGGGCGCTGGCCCTTTAAACCCCCGGGGAACAGCGCGGCGCGCGGCCTTAGGACCAGGCACGCGCGCCTCGGCCGGCAGAGGGCGGCGGACGGCAAAGGAGTGCGGTCAGGTAAGTCCACGGCAGACGCAGCCCCCCGGCTAGTCCCGCGGCGGCACCCGACCCCGGTGGGCACCCGGGAGGGGGACCAAGGATGCGCCCGCGGCCCGCGGCCCGGGGAGCGGCGCAGGCCGTGACACTATGTCGGGACTGTTTGTCTTTGCTGTTTATTTGACCTCTATACATGATGTTGATTATTGTTAAAATTTTTTTATGAGAAAAAACTTTAATAAAACACACAGTTTTATAAAAAAATAAATAAAAAAAAATAGTGACTTAAATCCTGAAGCTGTAGAATTTGTCCCACAGGAGTTTATCTGATAAATTGAAATAGCAGAAAGTACACCAGAAAACCCAGTTGAACAAAATTCAAAAATCCAGAAATAGTAGATCCTGGAACTTGAAATCTCAGAACTGATGAACCAAAAACATAGAAGAATTTTTCAAGCGGGAAAGGTTTCCTCAAGAGAAAGATGAAGACCCTTTATGCTGACTTATGACACTTTGGGAGTAACCGAGTGCGGTACCAGAAACTGTTTCAGTTAAAAACAGGAAAGTATTTTCCTGCAGATTCAGGTAAGACAGCCTGAAAAGTACTTTCCTAATCACAGTTCGGGAAAAAGACCACAAAATGGTTTAAAAAGACTGTTCAATGGACTGAAAAGTAAAAGAATTTCTTACTATTAGCATAGGAATTGGTGGTTGAAGATGTTGGAAAATATTCCAGCAGAAGATATAAATGTCAATTTATTAATTGAAATTGTTTTTGTTGTTTGCTCTTTCTCTTTTCTTCTTTTTCAGGAGAATGTCAAGCAAGTAGCTTAGAGATAGCTTAGGATGTTTAATAATTTTCATTTTTCCCCTTTATTATTGTCAAAATCTTGAGGTTGTCACCTCCCTTTAAGTAGAGGAGGCCTAGAAAATAGTACTACAGTTGTAGTAATCGGGGAAAATGGAAACCCAGTAAGTACTGTTTTATTTTGGTTTTTGAGACCGGTCAAACACTTAAGAGATAAAACTTATTTAAGGTAAATGCCTACGACTAAACTTAGAAGTCTATTTGACTCTTTATGGACTGTCCTAACTATTGTAATTTTGCTGAATGTCGAGGACGAATTAATTCAGGGGGGGAGGAGAATGTGACCCGGGGTAAGCTCTACTGTCACTGTTCTTTTTAAATTGTAATTTAGTTACTTTCATTGGCCATTAGAGGGCGCCAAAAGTACCAGCCAAAAGCATGGTTGGTTGTCAGCACAGGACTAAAACAGTCAAACCTATGGTTGTGCATGCTAGAAAAAGGGGAGGAGACAGAAGTTGCTGGAACACTGTTGGAGGAGTGGATTCTGGGTAGTTTAGGTCCTATGAGACAGAGTGAAGGACACAGAGAAGTGGAGACAGTAAAGACAGAATCTTGTGTGTTGCTGCAGCCATTGCAAAACCATTAAAGAGAACAGCCGAAATCACAGCTCAGGAGTGAAGGATATGACTGGTGAACCCTCAGATATCTGGTGGCTTTTTTACCCCTGTAAGCAGTTAACTGTGTGAATACCAGGAGCCATTTGCATTGCTGTTATAAATTGATGTTTACTGAAGTGACTGTATGGAGAATGGACTTGAATAAACCCTGTTAAACTGCCCTACAGTGGAACCTGTTAACTTTGATGTGTGCTGTGAAGAGAATAACAACAAGGGCCCAACTCACTGCTAACCCCCCCAGTTCCCTCAGAATCCTAAAGAACTCTTCATACCCCACGCTGCAACCCTATCACAGTGGCGTGTGAATAACACAGACTATGCTGTAATAGAATCTATAATCTGTATACAATGATTAGCTCTCCCCTTAAATAATATGGTAACTAAATATTACCGCCATACACTGACTGGATAAAACCACTGAAGTGTGACTGAATGATACTACTATATCACCAGTGGATAAAATGAACATACTGTAAAACCAACATACAAATTCTGAGTAATACCATCATACAGTTGCTGAATAATAGCATATCCCCCTCCAGGACCACCACCACTTTGGCAAATGAGAGAAATATGCAAAATATACAGAAAGGCTACTGCTGTCAACTACCAGCCAGGTGCAACCAGGAACAAAGCCAATGAGACCTACCTGGGATTTAGGTTTTTTCAGGGGCCAAAATCAGCCACTGGCAAACGGAAACAAATATAGCGCTCCCTCAACAAACAATATTTATTGGTTCGGGTGGTTAGGCCAGAATATACCCACAGTCCAGACTACACTCGGGGTTGGCCTAGGCCTATTCACAACTCTCAGGCCATATTCTACCCCATCATTAGCACTGAGTGATATACACAAGAATTACTTAATGGTTCAACATTTAATTGGGGATTCAGTTTTGTTTGGTAAGTGAGAAAGCTAACTGACTTAAGTCTAAAAACTCTAAACACATAGGGTGACAAGTCCCGTTAGGTATGCACCATTTTTTTGGTGTTTTTTGCAACAAAAAACTGTTGACGCCATATTCTCTATATAAATGAACTGTGGTACAAAAAAATAGGCGCATTTTATACCAGGCATGACACTTTTGAATGCACCTAAAGTAGGCGCATAAAATATGCTAGCAATAATATGCTATGTGCCTTTTTTTTGGTATATGCCTAAATTAGGCGCATTACATATGCTATACAAGGAATACCACAGGCCAGATTTTTGACAGGTTTTTTTATTCAGACGTATTATACACTCATTTAATGCACCTTAGAACTGGCGTGGAAGCGCCTATTTTCTGACATGTCGCCCATAAACTTTTATTACTTCAACCAGAAAAACTTGACTGTTCATAATATAATAAAAGTCGTAACATACTTCAAATTTTAAAGGGGGCTTTACATGGGGTGATTATCAGCATGATATCGATGGATCACCTGATCAGCGCATGACGTGTTATACATTAATCAGGTACACGCCGTAAATAATTGACATGTCCCTTTCTCCCCTGCGGCGTATTCGCCAATCGGGTAGAGGAGACGGAATCCACAATTCTCTGAGAACTGTGGATTACCGTAATGGCTGGGACGGATTCCAGCCGTATTGCAGCGCAGTACGGCACGCAATACGGCTGAAATCCGTCCCTGCCATAAGCCGTGTGAACGGCCCTTAAAGGGGTTGTCTCGCTACAATAATTGGGCTTTAATTAAAAGATCTTTAAAAAACAAGCAGCTTTGCAATATATGTTCATTACAAATGTCCTACTGATTTTGAGTTATCCCTGGTAGTAGGAGTGCATCAGCTCCTCAAATCACTATAGAAGCCGACCTGTTGATTTTTATCTCACTGGCTGCCAGTCCTGGTGACTCATCAGCTTCTGAATACAGGTCCAAGCACAGAGCCCCTCCCGCACAGTATGTGATGCTTCTGTAGGAAAGGGAGGGGGAGGGCTCTGGCTTCTGTGTCTGTGTAGCTGGATTAACCCTGTGTGTGCCTGCTCCCTCCTGCTCTCTACACAGATTGAGGAGAGCAGAGGTGAGGCTGATCTGTGGTCAGTAAGATGTGACATGAGTGAAGTGTGTTACTATAATCACCATGTGTCTGTGGAGCACTGACTATTATAATAGAACAGATCAGGGGGGCATGTGAACGGTTCATATCCCTCCCTGCTCTGCTGTATTAGTGACACATCAGTAAATAACTGCTCTACCTATATTGCATTTTGTTATTTTTAAGAATTCTAAGATCCTTTGAAGATCCATGTCTTGTGTGTATATAAAAGTCTGTTTATTTTCAGTTTTTTGTAAAACACTGTCTGAAGAAGGGAGCTATTTCTCTCGAAAGCTAAACCTTTAAAAATATATCAGCCTTAAAGGGGTATCGTGATTTTTTTCACTCTTCTATTATTGACCACTTGTAAATTTTTGGGTAAATTTAACTTCAAAAGCTCCCCCGTGTCTGTTATAAAAGGGGTTTGTTTTTTTTTTTGCTTGAGATGCCCTGGAGATTTGTATGCTAAGCGGGGGTTTATAGGAAAATTTACATCCCCCCTGCTCTGCTATTAGCTAAAAGGGCTTAAAAAAACCCCTTTTAAACACTCATAGATTAGCCCTCCCTGCTGTCTCCTGACTCTGTGCAGTGATTCAGCATTGGGGCGGGCGTCTAGGCAGGCACAAAAAAGGGTTAACCCGGGCCCGGGAAAAACCCCCCTCCCCAATCCCCCCCCCCCCCCCCCCAGTAAAAGAAGTTACTGCAGTCAGAGGGGGGAGAGCTGGGGTGTGCTGAGGGGAGGGGGAAAAAAGGGGGGGGGAGGAGAAGAGGCAGAAAAAGGAAGCACCCCCCCTTTAAATTTTAAAAACCCTTTTTGGCCCCGGGACACATTGAAGTAGGCGGGAAAGCCTTTTGTGGGGACAACCCCCTTTAATTTCTTCACTCATTCCCTTTGTTTTAATTGAAACCCTTGTTTAAACTCATTCCCTTTTAATAAGAGACCACCTTTTAACACACTCATCCACACAAAAACCTTTTCCAAACTAGGGCCTTAAATAAAATCTGTCTATGGAACCAGGGAAAATATTTGGGACCCCCCAAGGCTGGGATGGGTACGGACAATAGGCAGCAGTTTGGGTGAAAAAGGGAAACAACTGTTGGCGAAATTAAAAAGGAAATAAAGGAAGAAACAAAGGGGGACTGTCAATTTCCCGGTTGGGGCCCCCTGCAAAATTTCCCTCGGGGGGTTTTAAGGTTTTGAAAAAAATTGGGAAATCGGGCCCGGAAATACACGGGGAGGACCTGGTAAAGGGGACCTTAAATAGAGCGGGGGCCCCAAAGTTTTAAAAAAATTACTTTTAGAAACCCCATTTACCTGTCATGGATTAAACCCTGTACACAAAAAAGGGGCGGCACAGTATGCCAGGAGTGTGCTAGTATCGGTAAGACGGGTTCCCCCTCCCAAGGAAGGGGGAATTTTGGGAAAACCCAGGGGAGTTAGTTCAATAATATAGACAAGCAATGTTAAAATTTGTCATTTTTGGGGGGGAAGCTTTTAAATTGCACAAAGGCACCAAAAAAATTCTGCCCTATATATTCTCACCTGGGACTCCCCGATTGGTTTTACTTTCCCCTTTATTCAGTGAGACACCTTTTTTAGTTTTAAGCATGAAAGAGTTTTCCCCCCTCTAATTTCGGTTTAGATGTTTGTGATTTAGTTTTAAATTCGGCTTGACCTGAAACAGTCCGCCCCTTTGCTGGTTTCTCCCCAAAGGGGAAAAAGGGGGGCCTGGGGTTTGGGTGGCCCCACCTTTTAAGCCCCCCCAAAAGGGGGTTACCTTGTTACCCCCCGAAGCCTCCTTCCCCCCGCTGTGTTTTGTGCTCCACCTTTGGGCTTCCCGTGACTTTTAGTGGAACTTTAGTTAAGAAACGGAAATTCGCCCCAATTGGGGGAACCAAAGTTCCTTTTTAGCAGTGTTTTTAGTACCCCTAAACATAATGTAGTTGGACTCTGGCCCTTAAACTTGGATTTTTTTTGGCAAACCCCTTTTAAACCAATCCTGTTCCCTTTTGCCCAAAACGAAATGCACTTTTAGATGTAATGCAAGTCAAACTAAAATTGCTGTTTTGTAAAGTAGTGAACTTTTAGAGGAAAATTGGGCCCAAATTTTGTCACCTTTTTTTTTTTTTTTGGTTAGGTGGCCCCCCAAAAATTTCCCGGTTTTTCTGACCCTCAGTCCAAGCACTTTGACTTGGTGGAAGGGAAACCCCTGTGGCGGGGGATAGGGGGGAGAAAGGGGGAATGCTTTTAGTTTTGGCGCCCCCGCCCTTGCAAAGAAATGAAAAAAAGCGCTGGTTGACTGCCGGGGGCGGTTTCAAAAAACATATGGCCGAGCGACACGGAAGGGCCCCGGCAGTCCCCCGGGGGGGCCTCTTTTTTCCCCGGGAAAATGGCCCCAAAGGGGGCCTGTTTATGGGACAGTATGGATAAAAAGTATTTTTTTTTCGTTTTTCTGTTTATTTCAAGCTTTCATAACTTCCTTTAAATTTCCTTTTGTACTGTGTTGAGATTAACCAAACCTATTCATTGCATAACAGTTTTGGGCATTGGAACCAAGCCAAAAAACCCCCTCATCCTATTTGTTTCCAAAAAGAAAGGGCCCAAAAGGGACTGTTAAAAAACAAGTTAACCCCCTTAAGGAAACAGACAGTTTTGACCTTGCTTTTTGATTTCTTTTAAAATCCGTGGATTCAGAGGGTGTTTTTCGTGACAAATTGTGCTTTATGTTACTAAGAAATTTTTGGGCCTTTAAAACCCTTTTTTTTGTGTGAAAAATAAGGGAAACGTGAAAAAAATTTGAAAGATTTGCCCATTTTCAAACTTTAAAAAAAGTTTTGCGTGTTAAGGGCAGTTGTTATTCCCCTCAAAATGTTTTCAAATAGAATTTTTCCAAAAGTCTACTGTGGTTGGAATAAATTTTTTTTAAAAGTCCTTTTTTTTTTTTTTATGACATAAGGGGGGCCTTTTTGAAAATTTTAAATAGTCATTTTTAGAAATTTTCAAATAGATTTTTTAAAGACCAGTCGTTTTTGCATGGGTTTTTTAGGGGGGGTTGTTTTGGGTTTGATTCCCCATAAAAAAACTCCATTTTTAAGAAACTACACCCCTTAAGTATTTACAACAGTTTTTGGGAAGTTTATTAACCCATTGGGGTATTTACAAAAAATTTAACCCAAAGGGGAGGTGAAATTTCAAATTTGTTTTTTTTTTTTCGGATTTTAAATTTTTATCCATTTTTTTCCCGGAAAAGGGTAAAATGTAAACCGGGAAAAATTCCCAACTTAATCCCTTCCCCCCAAAGGGACTTACCGGTAGCCCCGGGCCAATTGTGGGGACTCGCAAGCGAGCCCCACACGTTGGGAATTTGGGTAAAATAAATTTTTTACCGCTGCCCGGGATCCCGCATCCCCAGGGCTGAAGTAAAAGTTTGCGGGTGTTTAAAACCCTTAGGGTATTTTAAACAGGGGCAAATTTTCCCCGGTGGCTTTTATTTGTGTTAATACGGGGGGATGCGTCCCAAAATTTTAAGGGTTTTAACCCAAATAGTTTCTTTAGAGAACTTTTGGATCACGCCGCCCCCGGGGAGAAAAGGAAATGTAAAATTTAAACTTGGGGCCGAATACGGCCGCGAGAAAGGGCTGTAAATTGGGGCCAGGGGGGGTTGCCAGGGGGATTTCGGGCGTATTAGTGCGACCCCCAAAGCACCTGGGGAATTGGGGGCCTTACTAAAGTCCCCAAAATTACCCCAAATTTTTTTGTGAACTTACCCTTAAAGCTGTCGCTTTTTTAATAGGGATCGCCAAACAGCAAACGGCACGACAAAAGGAGGGAGCTTCTTCTGTCAGTGAAAGCAGAGGCGACAGCGCTGCTAATGTGTCGTATGCCCACCCCGGTTGCTTTCCTAAGCATCCGGGAAAGGTTGGACATCACCAGGGCCCCGCAATGCATTGGGGCCCAAATTCCCGGGGCATGATAAATGACATAGGGGACCGTACAGAGAAAGTTCTGTTCTATTTTATCTCTATTGTATAAAGTAAATCTGGGGATAACTAATTAAAAAGTCCCCTAGGGGGGGAAAAAGGGGGTAAAAAAAAGAAAAAAAAAAGGAAAAAAACTCAAACAGGGAAAAAATTAAAAAAAAATTTTTGTACACTGCCCTTTCCCCCTTACAAATGCCAATTGCCCCAAATTAAAAAATAAATAAAAGCAATCAATTTGGTTTTGCTGCGTGTGTCCTGCCCAAAAATATGTATGTAAAATTTAAAACAAGCAGGGAAAACGCTGTAAAAAAAAAGTACAGAATTTGAGATTTTTGTTCATCCGGGGCCCCAAAAAATAAAAAAAATTTATAAAAATATATAAACCCAAAGGGTTTCCCAATTTAAAAACCCCCGAAAAGAAAGCCCTTACAAGCTCTCTATATAAAAAATAAAAAATTATGGCTATCAAAAAACCCCGGGGGTGCAAATATTGTTAACACAATAAAAACATTATTTTTTAAAGGCTTAACATAAAAAAAAAAACTATATAAATTGGGTATTGCCGCATTCGTCTTAAACCAAAAAGTAAAACTTACTGGGTTGCAGTATTTTCCCAAAAAATAGTTTGAAACCGATCAAAAAACCTTTTTCCCCCCAAAAAAGAATACCAAAAAAAACATCAAAAACTACCCCAAAAAAAAAACCCCCAACATCTCCTAACGAAAAAAAAAAAAAATTATGGGTCTCAGACATGGTGATGCATAAAAGTGTTTTTTTTTTTTGTTTAAAAAATTTGTAAAAAATAAAAAAAAAAACAGTGGCATTCGGTGACATATCGACCCCGAGTAAAACTAGCATGTATTTAACCGCCAGGACTTGTTAAAAAAAAAAAATAAAAACACTAAGAATTGCTGTTTTTTTTTCAAAAAGCCCCCAAAAACCTTTTAACAAGTGATCCCAAAAAACCCTATTTCACCCCATGATGGTACCAGAAAAAACATAATTTATCCCGCAAAAACAAGTCCAAATAGCTCTGTATACGGAAAAAAAAAAATTTATGGCTATGACGACAAAAAAAATGCAATTTTTTTTATAACCCAATTTTTACTTTTTAAAAGCAATAAAAAGCAAAAAATTGATATCATCGTATTTGTACTGACCCGCATAATAAAGTTATGTCTTTTATCCCGGACAGCAACGCGGTTTCATTTCCTGGTCAATCATTGGTTCCGTGAATAATGGAAAAAACAAAAAATAAAAAAAAAAAAAAAGGGAAATTTTACCCCCACTTTGTTTAAATTTTCTGTAAATCCCTAGGGGGTAACAAGCTTCTTAAAACTGTTGTAAATATTTTAAAGGGGGTGTAGTTTCTTAGATGAAGTCATTTATGGGGGTTCTAACATGCGGCCCCCCAAAGCCCACAAAAATGGCTGGTATCTAAAAAAAAAACTATGTTGCAAAAATTTTCCTGAAAATGGAAAAATGAATTTAAATTTCTAAGCCCCCCTAATATGAAAAAAAAAAAAAGACTTTAAAAAATTATCCAACCTACATAAATGGTGGATGCTAGTTAAAATATTTTTGGGTTTTAACATTGTCTTTTACGCAGAATTTTTGAAGTTTGAAAAAATTTTACAAATTTTTTTCACAAATAAACAAGGATTGTTTTGGGCCAAATTTGCTTACTAACTTAAAGCACAATGTGTAACGAGAAAACATTCTCTGAATCCAAAAAGATAGGAAAGTGTCAAAAGTTATTTTTGTACCTCCCCCCCCCCTCCGACGTTTTTAACCAGAAACTTTTTTGAAATTTAACTCCTCCTTAGGCCCTTCCAAGGGTTATTCCCAAAGGGTTGTCGCCTATTGAGCGACAAACCGCCGTGAAAAAGGGGCGGGACGGGGCGGGGGCCCGGGGAGGGGCCCCAGGGGGGGCGCCCTCCCGCCCCATAGACAATGCATTTTTCGGCGCGTCCCCGCCGTAAATAATTTTATGTCATTTTCCCCCCGGGCGGTTTTGCGACGGGGAGGAGCGTGGGAACCCACTGTTCTCTTGGAGCAGGGGTTTAAAAGAAATTGAGCGGTTTGGCGCCTATAACCAAACCGGCGGGAATAGGCGCCAATTCGGCAAATAGCCTTGAAGGGGAAGGAAAAAAACCTTTTAGGGTAAAAAAAAATTGTATCCCTGACATGATGCTTCTACCAAGGGTTTTTTTTGGGTTTTTGTTTTTAACGTACTTTTAAAATCTTTAATGCAAAATTTTGTTTAAAAAAAAAGTTTTCTTTCATAAATGCGATGTCAAATTTTTATATGGGGCCCGTCAGGGGTCAAAAGGGCCGACATAAGGGGAAATTCGATTCCCCAAATTGGGGGAATTTCCCATATGTGGCCCCAGTGACTTTTTAAACCATGAAGGGGAAAAACCCAGCTCACCCAAAACCTCCCGGGCCCGGGCCTGCAGGCAAAGCGAATGCACAGAAATACTACGACTAAGGGGGTTTGTGGGGGCCCGAAAAACCAACTTGGAGTCGTCCTTTTACCCCCCAAAAAAATCTGGATTTTATGATACCAAGCTGAGTGGACATCAATTTTTTTTTGTGCATTTTTTAACCCCCCTGAAAAGGGAAAAGATTATGGAAATTTTGGGGCCCTTTTTTTAATTTTCTTTAGGGCGGGCATTTAAAATTGCGGCCCCCTAAAATTTAAAAAAATCCCTAAATTTTGGGAAAATACATCCTTAAGGAATATGTCCAGGGGGGGCAGTGAGTATATGAAACCCCACAGGTATTTAAAAACATTTTTTCAGCATTAGGGGTGTGAAAATTAAAAATATTTCTTTTTTTTTCCAACAATCTGCAATTTTTTGTGAAAATGCTTTATTTTTTACAAAGAATCCTGGAAAAAAAGCATCCCAAAATTTTTTTAGTAATTTTTTTTCCAAATTCGACAAAACCCCATATTTGGGTGTAAAATGGGTGCATAAAAAGAGGGGCGCTATTTGGTTTTGGGAAAGCAGATTTTTGGGTGCCATGTACAATGCAAAAGCCCCTGCAGTACAAGATAGGTAAAACCCCAAAACCATTTTTGGGTTAAAAA
>JAODAL010069444.1:0-16346 GCA_025379985.1 Phyllomedusa bahiana | reverse complement strand
GAGGGAGGCTTTTAAGGTGTGATTTTTACAGGGAGGGGTTTTGTGCTCCATGTGTGATATTACAGGCCCGGGTCGTGCTCATGGTGATATACGGGGGAGGGTCGTGCTCCATTTTGTGATATTAAAAGGAGGGTCCGTGCTCCATGTGGTGATTTAAACAGGGGGGGTCCGTGCTCCATTGTTTTTATTACGGGGGGGGTCCGGTGCTCCATGTGTGATATTACAAGGGACGGGTCCGTGCTCCATGTGTGATATTACAGGGGTTGGGTCCGTGCTCCATGTGTGATATTACAGGGGACGGGTCCGTGCTCCATGTGTGATATCACCAGGGACGGGTCCGTGCTCCATGTGTGATATTACAAGGGGCCGTGTTTTTCCGGGTCTTTCATGTGTGATATTACGGGGGAAAGGGCCCGTGCTCCATGTGTGTATCCCCGGGGGAAAGGGTCGTGCTCCATGTGTGATATTAAAAGGGGACGGGTCCGTGCTCCAGTGTGATATTAAAGGGGACGGGTCCGTGCTCCATGTGTGATATTACAGGGGACGGGTCCGTGCTCCATGTGTGATATCACCGGGGACGGGTCCGTGCTCCATGTGTGATATTACAGGGGACGGGTCCGTGCTCCATGTGTGATATTACAGGGGACGGGTCCGTGCTCCAAATGTTTTGTATTACAGGGGGACGGGTCCTGCTCTTGTGTGTTTATTACAGGGGACGGGTCCGTGCTCCATGTGTGATATTACAGGGGACGGGTCCGTGCTCCATGTGTGATATCACCGGGGACGGGTCCATGCTCCATATGTGATATTACAAGGGACGGGTCCGTGCTCCATGTGTGATATTACAGGGGACGGGTCCGTGCTCCATGTGTGATATTGCAGGGGAGGGGTCCGTATTCCATGTGTGATATCACTGGAGACGGGTCTTTATTACATGTGTGATATCACAGGGGACAGGTCCGTGCTCCATGTGTGATATCACAGGGGACGGGTCCGTATTCCATGTGTGATATCACAGGGGACGGGTCCGTATTCCATGTGTGATATCACAGGGGACGGGTCCGTATTCCATGTGTGATATCACCCGGGATGGGTCCATAGTCCATGTGTGATATCACCGGGGACGGGTTTTTATTACATAAGTGATATCGCAGGGGACAGGTCTGTATTACATGTGTGATAATAAAGGGGATGTGTCTGTATTACATGTGTGATAATAAAGGGGATGTGTCTGTATTACATGTGTGATATCGCAGGGGACGGGTCCGTGTTCCATGTCTTATATCACCGGTGACAGGTGTTTATTACATGTGTGATATCACAGGGGACGGGTCTGTACTACATGTGTGATATATTACAGGAGATGTGTCTCTATTACATGTCTGATATATTACAGGGGATGGGCCTGTATTATATGTGTGATATTGTAGGGGACGGCTCTGTATTACATCTATGATATTACAGGGGATGTGTCTGTATTACATGAGTGATATCGCAGAGGACGGGTCCCTGTTCCATGTGTGACCTACAGGGAACCTCAACACATTCAGACAAGTGAAATAAGTATTTTTTGGTGCGGACACTGTCAGTGCCAAAAACGCATTGTTACTTCCTTGAAAACTCCGCACTTTCAGCGAGGAAACCACGCGGACTCCCCGGGGCAGATCTCTGCCTCCTATACTGTATTATTGTTGGTGTGTAAAAGGCCTCAAAGAGCTGACATGTCACCTCTCTGTAGGCGCGGACAGTACATGACAGTGCAATGGGAAGTCTTCTACAGTCGTTTTCTATCCCTAGTTAAGGGCGTATTCGTCACGTAATATGCCCCAAAATAAGCAACAAAAAACGTTGTGTGAACGAGCTGTAAAAGAGACAAATACATAAGATACGACGTCACTCTGCTGTGGGGCGCTATCACATATGCAGATAATGGGGAGCTGCTATCACATATGCAGATAATGGGGAGCTGCTATCACATATGAGATAATGGGGAGCTGCTATCACATATGCAGATAACGGGGAGCTGCTATCACATATGCAGATAATGGGGAGCTGCTATCACATATGCAGATAACGGGGAGCTGCTATCACATATGCAGATAATGGGGAGCTGCTATCACATATGAGATAATGGGGAGCTGTTTATCAATAGGGCAGATATGGGGAGCTGCTATCCACATATGAGATAATGGGGGCTGCTATCACTTTTGCAGAAATGGGGAGCTGCTTTTCACAATGCAGATAATGGGGAGGCTTTTCATTATGCAGATATGGGGAGCTGCTATACATATAAAGATAATGGGGAGCTGCTATCCCCATATGAGAAAATGGGGGAGCTGCTATCACATATGAGTTTAATGGGGAAGGGGCTATCACATATGCAGATAATGGGGAGCTGCTATCACATATGCAGATAATGGGGAGCCGCTATCACATATGAGATAATGGGGAGCTGCTATCACATATGCAGATAACGGGGAGCTGCTATTACATATGCAGATAACGGGGAGCTGCTATCACATTGCGATTATTGGGGAGCTGCTATCACATATGCAGATTATGGGGAGCTGCTATCACATATGCAGATAACGGGGAGCTGCTATCACATATGAGATAATGGGGAGCTGCTATCACATATGCAGATGGGGAGCTGCTATCACATATGCAGATTATGAGGAGCTGCTATCACATATGAGATAATGGGGAGCTGCTATCACATATGAGATAATGGGGAGCTGCTATCACATATTAGATAATGGGGAGTTTGCTATCCCCTATTTGCAGATAATGGGGAGGCTGCCTTATCACATTATTGCGAATAACGGGGAGCTGCTATCACATATGAGATAATGGGGAGCTGCGTTCACATATGCATATAATGGGGAGCTGCTATCACATATGCAGATAATGGGTTGACGCTTTCACATATGAGATAATGGGGAGCTGCTATCACATATGCAGATAACGGGGAGCTGCTATCACATATGCAGATAAAGGGGAGCTGCTATCACATATGAGATAATAATGGGGAGCTGCTATCACATATGCAGATAATGGGGAGCTGCTATCACATATGCAGATAACGGGGAGCTGCTATCACATATGCAGATAATCGGGAGCTGCTATCAAAAATGCAGATAATCGGGAGCGCTATCACTTTATGAGATAATGGGGATGCTGCTATCACTATAGATAATGGGGGGGCTGCTATCACATATGCAGATAATGGGGGAGTGCTATCACATATGCAGATAAGGGGAGCCGCCTATAAAATATGAGATAATTGGGGAGCTGCTTTTCACTTATGCATAATAACGGGGAGTGCTTTTCAATATGCAGATAATGGGGAGCTGCTATCACTTTATGCAGATAATGGGGAGCTGCTATCAATATGGCAGATAATGGGGAAGCTGCTATCACATATGCAGAAAATTTGGGGAGTGCTATTCATATGCAGATAATGGGGAGCTGCTATCACATATGAGATAATGGGGAGCTGCTATCACATATGAGGTAAATGGGGAGCGGCTATCACATATGAGATAAAGGGAGCCTGCTATCAATTTTGAGATAATGGGGGAGTGCAAATCACATATGCAGATAACGGGGAGCTGCTATCACATATGCAGATAATGGGGAGCTGCTATCACATATGCAGATAATGGGGAGCTGCTATCACATATGAGATAATGGGGAGCTGCTATAAACATATGCGGGATAAGGGGGGGAGCTGCTATCCATATGCAGTAATGGGGAGTGCTATCCCCCATTATGCAGATAAGGGGGAGCTGTTTATCACACTATGGGCCAATAAAGGGGAGCTCCCATGGCGGCTGTATAACTACACTAGAGGGCCCCCCTAAACCACCACCGTGACCGGACGACTTACCTTCTTTTCTGGGGCCTGGGTCCAGAATGTCCTTGAGGGCAGGTAGGGCCCCCATTACACTCAGCCTTGAACAGGTGGGAGGAGAACAGGACCAAATGCCTCAGCCTCCCCCACCCATACAATGCAGAAAGCGGGTGGTCAGCACATCCACACAATATGTGCAGGTGCGTGCAGCACAAAGGCAGCAACTCATGGAGGGCCCCGGACACAGCATAGCCTCCTATTGGACAGGTACAAAGTGCACTGCAGGGTCCCATCTATAGGGATCGCCCCTCCAGGGCACCTAGGGTCACGCAGCCTGATGAAGAGGCGCATGCTTATAATAAAGATATCAGTGATGAGATTCAGATTATTTGATCTGTAAAATGCAGAAAACTGCTGCATCTATCACTGCCTGTATTACATGGGTGATATCACAGGGGACGTGTCTGTATTACATGAGTGATATCACAGGGGACGTGTCTGTATTACATGAGTGATATCACAGGGGACGGGTCTGTATTTCATGAGTGATAACACAGGGGACGGGTCTGTATTACATGAGTGATAACACAGGGGACGGGTCTGTATTACATGTGTGATATCACAGAGGTCGTAACTGTATTACATGTGTGATATCACTGAGGAAAGGTCTTTATTACATGAGTGATATTGCAGGGGATTGAGTGTTTTTTAAATGTTTGATAGGGATGGGGATGGTTGCATTACATGTGTGATATGACAGGGGACATGTCTGTAGTACATGTGTGATATCACAGGGGATGAGCTTGTATTACACGTGTGATATGACAGGGGACGAGCTTGTATTACATGTGTGATATGACAGGGGATGTGTCTATATTAAATGTGTGATATCACAGGGGACGGTCTGTAATACATGTGTGATATGACAGGGGACGAGCTTGTATTACATGTGTGATATCACAGGGGACGCTTCTGTATTACATGTGTGATATCACAGGGGACGGGTCTGTATTACATGTGTGATATGACAGGGGACGAGCTTGTATTACATGTGTGATATAACAGGGGATGGAACATGTATTACATGTGTGATATCACAGGGGATGTGTCTGTATTACATGTGTGATATCACAGGGGATGTGTCTGTATAACGTGTTTGATATCACAGGGGATGTGTCTATATTACATGTGTGATATCACAGGGGACGGTTCTGTATTACACGTGTGATATGACAGGGGACGTGTCTATATTACATGTGTGATATCACAGGGGATGGAACTTGTATTACATGTGTGATATGACAGGGGATTGGTCTCTATTACATGTGTGATATCACAGGGGACGGGTCTGTATTACATGTGTGATATCACAGCGGATGTGTCTGTATTACATGTATGATATCACAGGGGACGGAACTGTATTACATGTGTGATATCACAGGGGATTGGTCTCTATTACATGTATGATATCACAAGGGACGGTCTGTAATACCTGTGTGACATCACAGGGGAATGGTCTCTATTACATGTGTGATATGACAGGGGACGAGCTTATATTACATGTGAGATATGACAGGGGATGTATCTATATTACATGTGTGATATGACAGGGGATGTGTCTATATTACATGTGTGATATCATAGGGGACGGGTCTGTATTACATGTGTGATATAACAGGGGATGTGTCTATATTACATGTGTGATATCATAGGGGACGGTCTGTATTACATGTGTGATATCACAGGGGATGTGTCTGTATAACGTGTTTGATATCACAGGGGACGGTTCCTGATTACATGTGTGATTTCCCACAGGGGCGGAACCCGGGTATTACATGTGTGATATAACAGGGGGGGTCTGTTTCATGTGTGATATGACAGGGGTGGGGGTCTGTATTTAATGTGGTATTCACAGGGACGGTCTGTATTACATGTGGTATCACGGGGGAGGGGTTGTATAATGTTTGTTAAAGGGGACATTTCCCTTTAAAAAAAGACCCGTCCCCGTGTAATTACACATTAATCAGCAGCCCCCTGTGATTACAATGAAATACAAGCCCGTCCCCTGTGATATCACACATGTAAAGGACCTTCCCCTGTGAGCCACATATAATACCCGTTGTATCACGGCAGCCCTTCCCCCCCCCCTTGCCCTCCCCCCGGTTTGGAGGGCAGCAGCACACAATGAGGGTCTCGCCCAGGACACATCTCCCTCCCCCATTCAGGGTCAGTGCCCTGGAGCTTCCAGAAGAAGCGGGCGTACACCCGGCCATGACCCGTCCACCAGACGCCTCCGGGGCTACACAATGATGTGTGGGAGTTTAGACAATGGCCCGGGGCCACACAACATAGGGCGGGGCCTGGGGCCGTGTCTGATATTACCCAGCAGTCTCCTCTCACAATTAGTGTCCCCATTCTGTGAAAAGTCTCACCCTGACTGGCCCCATCCCCTGTACAGACTGCTGGGGCCACATATAGCAAGGGGAGGACCCAAAATTGTGAAGCACTACAACCCACAGCCTCACCTCATCCGCTCCATAAGCCTGAAGAACTACAACCCTCAGCCTCACCATATATTGTGCACAGCCTGGAACTAAAACGCCAGCCACACCATATCCCCGTGCAAAAAGCCTGAAGAACTACAACCCCCGCTCACCTACCTTCCCAGCCTGAAAGAATCAACCCCCCCACACCTTTTGCTCCAAAGATGAGAACTACAAACGCCGCCTCAAAACCTGTGCTCGCCCCAGAACACAACCCCCCGCCTCACCTTTCCTGTTTCAAACCTTTAAAGAAAAACAACCCCCCGCCCCCAATCCGTCACAACCTGTAGAACACAAACCCCGCCCCAATATCCTGTGCAAAACCTTAGAATACAACCCCCAACTCAAAAATTGTGCCAGCCTGAAAAAACTCAACCCCAGCCTCAAACCCTATTGCTCCAAACAGAAGAATACAACCCCCCCGCCCACCTTTAATTGCACAGCCTGAAGAACTACAACCCCCAGCCTAAAAATAATTGTGCACACCTGAAAACTACAAAGCCAGCCTCACCTATCCTTGCCAGCCTGAACTACATACCCCAGCCTCACCTTATCCTGTGCACAGCTTGAAGAACTACAACCCCCAGCCACACCATATCCTGTGCACAACCTGAAGAACTACAACCCCCAGCCTCACCATATCCTGTGCACAACCTGAAGAACTACAACCCCCAGCCTCACCATATCCTGTGCACAGCCTGAAGAACTACAACCCCCAGACTCACCATAAATTGTGCACAGCCTGAAGAACTACAACCCCCAGCCTCACCGTATCTGCTCCAAAACATGAAGAACTACAACCCCCAGCCTCACCATATCCTGTGCACAGCCTGAAGAACTACAACCCCCAGCCTCACCTTATCCTGTTCACAGCCTGACGAACTACAACCCCCGGCCTCACCATATCCTGTGCACAGCCTGAAGAACTACAACACCCAGCCTCAGCATATCCTGTGCATAGCCTGAACTACAACCCCCAGCCTCACCATATCCTGTGCACAACCTGAAGAACTACAAACCCCAGCCTCACCTCATCCTCTCCACAGCCTGAAGAACTACAACAGCCAGCTTCACCATATCCTGTGCACAGCCTGAAGAACTACAACCCCCAGTCTCACCATATATTGTGCACAGCCTGAAGAACTACAAACGCCAGCCTCACCATATATTGTGCACAGCCTGAAGAACTACAACCCCCCAGCCTCACCATATCCTGTGCACAGCCTGAACTACAACCCCAAGCCACACCATATCCTGAAGAACTACAACCCCCAGCCTCACCATATCCTGTGCACAGCCTGAAGAACTACAACCCCCAGCCTCACCATATCCTGTGCACAGCCTGAAGAACTACAACCCCCAGCCTCACCATATCCTGTGCACAGCCTGAAGAACTACAACCCCCAGCCTCACCTCATCCTCTCCACAGCCTGAAGAACTACAACCCCCAGCCTCACCATGTCCTGTGCACAGCCTGAAGAACTACAACACCCAAACCTACTATCTGAAGAACTAAACCCTATCCTCACCGTTATCCTGGCAGCCCGAAGAAACTTACAACCCCCCAAAACCACACCATATCCTGTGCACAACCTGAAGACCTACAACCCCCCCGCCTCACCATATCCTGTGCACACCTGAAGAACTCCAACCCCCGCCTCACCATATCCTGTGCACAACCTGAAGAACTACAACCCCCAGCTCAAACCCATCTCTCCCTTTGCCGAAAGAAGACTAAACCCCCAGCTCACATATCCTGAAGAACTACAACCCCCAGCCTCACCATGTCCTGAAGAACTACAACCCCCAGCATCACCATATCATGAAAAACCCTCCCCCTCCTCAACCGCGACTTGTCCCCAGTGTTCTATTTGCTAATGATACAATGTATCCGCACAGGGCCGGTCACATGACGCCGACAGCACTTCCCGAATCACGTGACGCATTGGTCCGTTTCAGTCTCTGTAATGACGTCATAAACATGGCGCTCTCCTTGGGCAGGCGTGCCGTACAGCGCCCGGTGAGGACTGGACTCCGTACACTGACCACTGCCCCGCACCCGGGAGCCGAGGTAAGTGCAGGGGCCACGGCAACCGCCCGCTCACAGGATTAGTCTGTACGAACAGAAGAGGTTATGAGAACGCTGCCCCCAGTTTCAGGATAGAGAGTCACTGATGTATAGAGCACAGCGCCCTCTGGTGTCAGTCACTGATGTATAGAGCACAGCGCCCTCTGGTGTCAGTCACTGATGGATGGGGCAGGCCCCCTCGGGTGTCTTCCTGATGGTTTGGAGCCACGGCCCCCTTCGGGTTGTCACTTTTTTGGAGGGAGCCCCCGCCCTAGGGTAATGATGGATGGGGCCACGGGGGCCTCTGGTGTCAGCCCACTGATGGTTGGACAACTCCCCTCGGGTTTGTCAGTCACTGGGGGTGGAGGCGGCGCCTTTGGTTCAGTCATGGGGGATGGGACCGGCGCCTCTGGTGTCAGTCATGATGGAGGGACCCGGGCCCCCCCCTTGGGGGCAGTAAACTGATGGATGGAGCACACCCCCCCCTCTGGTGCCCACTGGGTTGGGCCGGCCCCCTCTGGTGTAAAGTAAATGATGGGGGAGCACGGCGCCCTTTGGTTTGTAAATGAGGGAAAAAGCAACAGGGGCCCTCTGGTGCCCACTAAAGGGATGGGGAACGGCCCCCTCTGGGGGTCCGGGGGGGTTTGGAGCACGGCACCCTTGGTTGTAATGAGGTTGGAGCCGGCCCCCTCGGGGGTCACTGATGGATGGAGACGGGGGCCCCTTGGTGTCAGTAATGATGGACGGAGACGGGCCCTTTTGTGGGGGTCAAGATGGATGGAGCCCCCCCGGCCCCCTTGGGTTTGTAATGTTGGATGGAGCAGGGCGCCCTCGGGTTTGTCATTCACTGGGGAAAATGGGCGGGGGCCCCCTTGGTGCCCTTGATGGACGGAGCACGGGCCCCCCTGGTGTAAAATGATGGAGGAGCACGGCGCCCTTGGTGTCGGGCCTGGGGAAAGGGGCACGGCGCCCTCTGGTGTCCTGAGGGAAGGGAAAGCTCGGGCCTCTGGTGTCAGTCATGAGGGAAATGGTGGCCGGCCCCCTTTTGGTGTCAGTCACTAAAGGGGTTTGGGAGGCCCCTTTGGGTTTGTAAAGGGATGGAGGGGAACACGGCGCCCTCTGGTTTTTCATGATGGATGGGGGGGCCCTTTTGGTGTCGGGTAATGAGGGAAATGGACCCACGGGCCCTCTGGGGGGTCATGTGTATAAAAGAAACAGCCCCCTCTGGTGTATGTAAATGATGGACGGAGAGGGGCCCCCCTTTTGGGGTGTCAGTCCTGATGGATGGAGCACGCCCCCTCGGGTTTGTCAGCCCAAAGATGGTGGGCACGGGCCCTCGGGTGTCACTGATGGATGGAGCCGGCGCCCTTTGAGGGTCATGATGGATGGGGCAGGGGGGCCCTCGGGTTTGTCAGTCCTGATGGATGGAGCACGGCTCCCTCTGGTGTCACTGATGGATGGAGCACGGCGCCCTCTGGTGTCAGTCATGATGGGGGGCACGGCGCCCTTGGTGCCCACTGTTTGGAGGGGAAGGCCGGGGGGCCCTCGGGGGTGTCATGGGGAAAGGGGGGACCCGGGGCGCCCCCCTGGTGTCAGCCCTGATGGAGGGGTGCACAGCGCCCTCTGGTGTCAGTCACTGATGGATGGAGCACAGGCGCCCTCTGGTGTCACTGGGAGGGAAAGCCGGCGCCCTTGTTGTCACTGATGGATGGAGCACCGCGCCCTCTGGTGTCAGTCACTGTTGGTTGGAGCACGGCGCCCTCTGGTGTCACTGATGGATGGAGCACGGCGCCCTCTGGTTTGTCAGTCACAAAATGGAGGGGAGCCGGGGGGGGCCCCTTTGGGGGGTCATTGTGGATGGAGCAGGGGGCCCCTCTGGTGTCCTGATGGTTGGAGAACGGCCCCTTTCGGGTTTGGTCAGTCACGATGGATGGAGCACGGGGGCCCTCTGGTGTCAGTCCCCTGATGGAGGGGAGCGCGGGCCCTTGGTGTCGTCCTGGGGAAAAATGGACACGGTCCCCTTTCGGGTTTGTCCTGAGGGGAGGGGGAAAACGGCGCCCTTGGTGTCACTGTTGGATGGAGCACGGCGCCCTCTGGTGTCAGTCACTGATGGACGGAGCACGGCGCCTCTGGTGTCACTGTGGTTTGGAGCCGGCGCCCTTTGGGTCACTGAGGGGATGGAGAAACGGCGCCCTCGGGTTTGGATTTCACTGAGGGGATGGAGCACGGCCCCCCTCTGGTGTCAGTCAAGGGATGGACCCACGGCCCCCTTTGGGTTTGTAAATCCCTGATGGATGGGCAGGCGCCCTCTGGTGTCACGGGAGGTGGACACGGGCCCTTTTGGGGTCCTGAGGGAAACGGAGCACGGCGCCCTCTGGTGTCACGGGATGGAGGAAAGCAGGGGGCCCCCTCTGGTGTAAATAAAGGGGACGGAGCACGGCGCCCTTGGTGTATTTCATGTTGGATGGAGCAGGGCGCCCTTGGTGCAGGGATGGACGGAGCACGGGCCCTCTGGGGCGTCATGTTGGAGGGGCCGGCGCCCTTGGTGTCACTGAGGGGAGGGAAAGCACAGCCCCCCTTGGTGTCAGTCATGATGGATGGAGCCGGCGCCCTTGGTGTCATGATGGACGGGCCCGGGGCCCCCTTGGTGTCGTCCAAATGGTTGGGCACGGCCCCCTCGGGTCGGGGTCATGTTGGATGGAGCCGGCGCCCTCTGGTGCCCAGCACTGGGGATGGAGACAGGCCCTGGTGTCGTAAATGTTGGTGGACCCACGGCGCCCTCTGGTGGCGGTCACTGGGGGGATGGAGCAGGGGCCCCCCTCTGGTGGCGGTCCCGGGAGGCCGATGGACAGGGGGCGCCCTTGGGGGCCCGTCACTGATGGATGGGAAGGGCCCGCCCTTGGTGTCACTGTGGAGGGACCCACAGGTCTGGTGTCAGCACTGATGGATGGGCAGGGGCCCCCTCTGGTCCCACTGATGGGGGGAGCACGGGGGGCCCCTTGGTGTCGTCACTGAGGGAAAGGGCCCACGGGCCCCTCTGGTGTAAACTGATGGATGGAGCCCGCGCCCTCGGGTTTTGTCCAGATTTTTTGGAGCACAGCGCCCCTGGTGTCACGATGGAGGGGAACACCGCCCCCGGGGTGTCTGATGGGTGGAGCACGGGCCCCCTTTTGGTAAAAATGTTGGAGGGGAGCCGGGCGCCCCCTGGGTCATGATGGATGGAGCACGGCCCCCTCTGGGTCATTTGATGGATGGGGGGACGGCGCCCTCTGGGGTAAACTTTTTGGCGGAGAAGGGGCCCCCTCTGGTGTCACTATGGATGGGCACGGCGCCCTTGGTGTCACTGATGGATGGGCCCGGCCCCCTTTCTGGTGTCAGTCCGAGGGGTGGAGCACGGCGCCCTCGGGGTTTTTTTTAAAGGGACGGACCCGGGGCCCCCTTTCTGGTGTCAGTCATGATGGTTTGGGGAGAAAGGGGGGCCCTCTGGTGGTCCTGATGGAGGGAGAACGGCGCCCTCTGGTGTCAGCCCTTGATGGAGGGGAAAGACGGCGCCTTGGGGGCAGTCACTGAGGGATGGAGAAAGGCCCCCTTTGGGTTTGGCGGTCATGGTGGATGGAGCACGGCGTCGGGTGTCATGATGGTTGGAGCACGGCCCCCTTGGTGCCCAGTACTAAAGGATGGAGCACGGCGCCCCGGGTTTTGTCAGCACTGTGGAGGGGAGCAGGGGCGCCCTTTTGGGGGCGTCACTGAGGGTTTGGAGCACGGGGGCCCCTCTGGTTTTCAGTAAACTGAGGGGAATGGGACGGGCCCCCTTTGGGTTCACTGTTGGATGGAGAGCGGGGGGGGTTTTTCTGGTGTCATAAATGGAGGGGAGCCGGCCCCCTTGGTTTTCGGGTCACTGTTGGATGGAGCAGGGGCCCCCTTTCTGGTTTTTAGTCACTGTTGGATGGGAAAGGGGGCCCTCTGGTTTTTCAGTAAATGATGGTTGGAGCCACGGCGCCCTTTTGGTGTCAGCCCACTGAGGGGATGGAGCACGGCCCCCTCTGGGGGCACTGATGGATGGAGCACGGGCCTTGGTGCCCACTGTTTGGATGGAGCACGGCGCCTCTGGGGGGGGGCAAAAAGGGATGGAGCACGGCGCCCTCTGGGGGTCCTAAAGGGAAAGGGGGCAGGGCGCCCTTGGTGTCACTGAGGGATGGAGAACGGGGGCCCTCTGGTTTTCGGGGGGGCCCATTTGGATGGATGGGCCGGCCCCCTTGGGTCACTAAAGGATGGAGCACGGCCCCCTCTGGTGTCGGTAAATGATGGATGGGGGCACGGCGCCCTCTGGTGGCGGGTCACGGGTTGGTTGGGCACGGCGCCCTCTGGTGTCAGTCACTGATGGTTGGAGCACTGCGCCCTCTGGTGTCAGCCTGATGGTTGGAGCGCGGGGGCCCTTTGGGTTGGGGCCCTTGTTGGTGGAGCGCGGCGCCTTGGTGGCGGTACTGTTGGATGGAGCACGGCCCCCCTTGGTTTTCATGTTGTATGGAACGGCGCCCTCTGGTGTCACTGTTTGGATGGGCACGGGCGCCCTCGGGGTCACTGAGGGGTTGGGCAGGGGCCCCCCTCTGGTGTCCGGGGATGGAGCAGGCGCCCTCGGGTTTGGCCTGAGGGGATGGGCACGGCCCCCTTTTGGTGTCACTGAGGGGTTGGAGCCCGGGGGCCCTTTGGGGTGTCAGTAAATGATGGATGGAGCACCGCCCTTGGGTCAGTCACTGAGGGGGACCCAACCGGGGCCCTCTGGTGTCAGTCATGATGGTTTGGGGGGCCGGCGCCCTTGGTTTTCAGTCACGGGATGGAGGGGAGCACGGCGCCCTCTGGTGTCACTGGGGGAGGGGGAGCACGGCCCCCTCGGGTTTGTCAGTCACTGATGGGGGACCCGGCCCGGCCCTCTGGGGGCCCATGATGGATGGAGCCGGCCCCCTTTTGATGTCACTGATGGATGGGACCCAGGGCCCGCCCTCGGGTTTGTCAGTCCTGAGGATGGACCCCGGCCCCTTGGTGTCACTGTTGGAGGAGACGGCCCTTTTGGTGTCGTTTTTTTTTTTTTTTGGGTTGGGGAATGGGAGGAGCAGGGCCCCCTTGGTGTCGGCATGATGGTTGGAGAAGGGGGGCCCTCTGTGGTCGGTCCTGATGGAGGGAACCCGGGGGCCCTTGGTGTCGGTAAATGATGGATGGGCAGGGGGGGCCCTCTGGGTCACTGATGGATGGGCACGGTGGCCCTCGGGGTGTCATGAGGGATGGAGCACAGCCCCCTCGGGGGTTTTCAGTAAATGATGGATGGAGCACAGCGCCCTCTGGTTTAAGCCCAACTGGGATGGAGCACGGCCCCCTTTTGGGGTCACTGTGGTTGGACACGGCCCCCCTCTGGTGTAAACTGATGGAGGGGCACGGCCCCCTTTGGTGCCCTGATGGGGGGAAGCAGGGCCCCTCTGGTGGCGGTCATAAATGGATGGGCGCGGCGCCCTTGGTGTCGGTCCTGATGGATGGAGCGCGGCCCCCCTTGGGGTTTGGGTCCTGAGGGTTGGGCGCGGGCCCCTTCTGGTGTCGGTCACTGTGGATGGAGCACGGCCCCCTTTCTGGTGTCGGTCACTGGGGTTGGAGCCGGGCCCCCTTGGTGTGGGGCACGGAGGGTGGGGGGCACAGCGCCCTTGGTTGTTATGAGGGAAAGGAGCACGGCCCCCTCTGGTGTCACTGATGTTTTGAGCACGGGCCCCCTCTGGTGTCATGATGGATGGGGCACGGCGCCCTCGGGGTTCAGTCATGAGGGACGGGGGCACGGCGCCCTCTGGGTCTTCCACTGATGGACGGAGCCCCGGGGCCCTTGGGTTGTATGAGGATGGGCAGGGGCCCCCTTGGTGGCGGTCACTGATGGAGGGAAAGCAGGGCCCCCTTTGGGTTTGTAGTCACTGTGGGGGGGCAGGGGCGCCCCCCGGGTTTGGTCAGTCCTGATGGATGGAGCCGGCGCCCTGGTTTTGTCACTGATGGACGGAGCACGGCCCCCCTCGGGTTTTCCTGATGGAGGGAGCACGGCCCCTCTGGTGTCCGATGGACGGAGCGCGGCGCCCTTGGGGTCATGTGGGATGGAGGCGGGCCCTCGGTGTAAATTGTGGGAGGGGCCCACGGGGGCCCTCTGGTGTCATTTGTGGATGGGGGAAACGGCGCCTTGGTGTCGGTCACTGATGGAGGGAGCAGGGCCCCCCCCCCCTTCTGGGGGTGGTCACTAGGGATGGAGCACGGCGCCCTCGGGTTGTCAGTCACTGATGGTTGGACCCACGGCCCCCTTTGGGGTTGTCATGAGGGGATGGGGGCACGGCGCCCTCTGGTTAAGTCACTGAGGGGTGGAGCACGGCCCCCCCTCTGGGGGCGTCCTAAAGGATGGACAGGGGCCCCCCTCGGGGGTGGCTGTCACTGGGGAAATGGAGCCCCGGCGCCTTTGGGGTCGGGTCATTTGATGGATGGGGGCACGGGCCCTTTGGTGTCACTGATGGATGGAGCACGCCGCCCTCTGGTGTCACTGATGGATGGAGCACGGCGCCCTCTGGTGTCACTGATGGATGGAGCACAGCGCCCTCTGGTGTCACTGATGGATGGAGCACGGCGCCCTCTGGGGGTCAACTGATGGTTTGGAGCACGGCGCCCTCTGGTGGCGGTCACTGATGGATGGAGCACGGCGCCCTCTGGTGTCACTGATGGATGGAGCACGGCGCCCTCTGGTGTCAGTCACTGATGGATGGAGCACGGCGCCCTCTGGTGTCACTGATGGATGGAGCACGGCGCCCTCTGGTGTCAGTCACTGATGGATGGAGCACGGCGCCCTCTGGTGTCACTGATGGATGGAGCACGGCGCCCTCTGGTGTCACTGATGGATGGAGCACGGCGCCCTCTGGTGTCACTGATGGATGGAGCACGGAGCCCTCTGGTGTCGGTTGCTGTAGTTACACTGTCAGGTGATGGTCAGGGTGTCTGTGCTGATACACTGTAACGAGTCTCCAGCTGTGGGATTGAGGCTGAGCTCTCAGTCTGTAGATGCACATTGTTTCCAGTCACTGACAGCAAGCAGAGCCGTCTCCAGGCTAATAGAGCTTTGCTGCCCTGGTTCTGTCACATCCGCTGCACATGAATGGCGCCATATCCCTGCAGTGAATGGAATCTCCCTCTTCTGGCTTCTCTCCTGAGTAGTACCTCTGCTGCCCTGCAGTGGGCGCCTCCATTACAGGGCTGCTGGCTATAAAGGAGAGAGTTCACATGTGCCTCCCTGGGTGCTGCCGGGATGTGCAAGAGGGGGGTAAGACACTGCCCCTATCAGCCTCATTAATCACCCCCATCATCCACCTCACCTCCTGCAGCTCAGGGGGCAGCCGTCCATTCATCTTCCCTGTCACAGAGAGCAGCAGGGGGGAAGCACAGATGTAGCAGAGCTGAGCCTGCGCCCCAGTATCTACCACACTGTGTGTAATCAGAGACTGGTGACTGTTACATAGGACTGCAGGTGATTTCTACTACATTATTTGTACTCAGAGAGTTATCACTGTGTTATCTGTGCTGTGACATAGGGACTGCAGTTAATACTACTACATTATCTGTACCAGAGGGTATCACTGTGTTATCTGTCTGTGACATAGACTGCAGCTGATTTCTACTTTCATTTTCTGTACTCAGAGAGGTTCACTGTGTTAAACTATGGCGTTAATAGGACTGCAGGTGAATTACTACATTATCTGTACTCCCTGGCTGTGACATAGGACTGCAGCGATTCCACATTTCTGCACTCAGAGGTCCTGTGTTATCTGTGGTGTTACATAGGACTGCAGGTGACATGTCTCCCTTACGTACAGAGAGA
>JAODAL010069443.1:0-16346 GCA_025379985.1 Phyllomedusa bahiana | reverse complement strand
TGGGGGGTTTTAAAACTCCCTGCCTAAACCACTATTCTGATCCCGCCACCCGCCTGACGCCACACTCTGCTGACAGTTTCTCCATCTGCCCCCAAAACCATTTTTCCCCGGGGACGGTTTTCCCCCCAGTCCCACTCTGTCATTGTGCCATGTCGCCCTCATGTCCGCTGGGCTGCGCAGTGCCCCTCCACACTGTGTCATTGTCCCTCTCTGCCCTCATGCGTTGTCCTGCCGCCGTCATCTCCCTCTCGCTTGTGCCACCTTTGGCCTCTCCATTTTTTGCCACTCCAAATGTGTTTGTGCCATTTTCTGACCTCATGCTGCTGCTGTGGCTGCTCCCCGTGATACACACTCTGTCATTTCCCACGTCTGACCTCATGCGCTGCTGGGCTGCGGGCCGTGACCTACACACTGTCATTGTCCATGTCTGCCCTCAGCTGCTGCGTGGCTGATGAAAAGACCCAAACCTTCATTTTTCCACTGTCGACCCATTCGCTGTTTGGGGCTGCTCCCGTGACCTACACACGGTCATTGTCCCACTGTTGACCTCATGCTGGCTTTTGGCTCTGCCGTAAAACCTCCACACTGTTCTTCCCCCACTCTGGGCCTCCCCCTTTTTTTGCCACCTCCGGGGAATGCATTGTCCCCTGTCTGACCTCTGCTGCTGCTGGGGCTGTCCCGGCCTACAACTCTTCATTGTGCCACTCGGGGCCTTTCCCGTTTTTCCACCTCCAAATGTCATTGTCCCACTGTCTGACCTCTGCTGCTGCCGCCGTCACCTCCACTCCTGCATAGTCCACTCTGTGGCCTACTCCAGTTTTTCCACCTCCAAAAAAGTCACTGGCCCTGTCTCCCCTCAGCTTGCTGCCGCCCGTCACCCCCCCCCACTCTTTTTCCATTGTCCCCACTCATGGCCTACTCCTTTTTTTTCCCACCCAAAATGCATTGGCCACGTCGTTTCCCTGCTGCGCTTCCGTGACCTACACACTGTGTATTGGCCACTGCTGACCTCATCTGCTGCTGTGGCTGTGCTGTGCCCTACACACTGTGCTTTGTCCCACTCTGGGGCGACTCCGTTTTTTGCCACCTCCAGAATGTCATTTTTGCCAGTTTTACCTAATCTGCGTGTGGCTGCGCCGGACCTCACACTGTGTCATTGTCCCACTTTGTGTCCTATTCCTTTTTTTTGCCCCCTCCAGAATGTCATTGCCCCACGTCTGACCTATGCTCTGCTTGGTGCTGCCGGACCTCACACTGGTCATTGTGCCACTGTCTACCTCATGCGCTGCTGTGGCTGCTCCATGACCTACACACTGTGTCATTTTCCATGTCTGACCTCATTCTGCTGCTGTGGCTGCTGCCGTCCCTACACACTTCATTTGCCACTGTCTACCGTGCTGTTTCTGTGGCTGATGCCGTGCCCTACAACTCTGTCATTGTCCCACTGTTGACCTCATGCTGCGCTGTGGCTCTGCCGTGCCCTACCCCCTGTGTTTTTTGGCCACTGTCGACCCAGCTGTGCTGTGGCTGCCCGGACCTCACACTGTGCATTGCCCCACTCTTGGCCTACTCCTATTTTTCCCCTCCAAATGTCTTTGGGCCCACTGCCCGACCCATGCTGCTGCTGGGGCTGCTCCGTACCTACCATCTGCATTGTGCCACTCTGTGGCCTTTTCCTGTTTTTGCCACCCTCCAAATGTCATTGTGCCACTGCCCTCCCTCGCCTGCGCGTCACCCCCACTCTCTTTATATGCCATCTGGGGCCTACTCCAGTTTTGCCCCCTCCAGAATGTCTTTGTGCCACTGTCTACTCATGCTGTTTGCCGCCGTCACCCCCACTCCTGTCATTGTCCCACTCAGTGGCCTCTCCTGTTTTCCATCCAAATTCATTGTGCCACTTTGATCTCATGTGCTGCTTCCGTGCCTACACACTGTGTCTTGTCCCACTGTCTACCTCGGTGCTGCTGTGGCTGCTCTGTGACCTACACACTGTGTCTTTGTCCCACTTGGGGCCCGACCCCTGTTTTTGCCACCTCCAAAAATGTCTTGGGGCCCGTTGACCTCATCGCTGCTGTGGCTGCTGCCGTGACCTACAAACGGTCATTTTCCACTCTGGGGCCTATTCCTGTTTTTCCCCACCCCAGAATGCATTGTGCCACTGTTGACCCATGCTGC
The DNA here is from genome assembly GCA_025379985.1 of Phyllomedusa bahiana. Taxonomy (NCBI): domain Eukaryota; kingdom Metazoa; phylum Chordata; class Amphibia; order Anura; family Hylidae; genus Phyllomedusa; species Phyllomedusa bahiana. The sequence continues at coordinate 14,171 of JAODAL010069443.1, read as the reverse complement.
TACTGGGGCTGCTGCCGTGATACACACTGTGTCATGTGCCACGTTGACCTCATCTGCTGCGTGGCGCTCCCAAACCCTACACACTGTGTCATTGTCCCTGTCTGACTCATTTGGGCTTGGCTGCTGCCGTGACCACAACGTCATTGTCCACTGCCCCCCTAAAGTGCTTCTGTGGCTGATGCCGTGACCACACATCTGTCATTGTGCCATGTCGCCCTCATGCGCTGCGGTGGCTGCTGCCGGGCCCAAACACACTGTGTTTTGTGCCCTGCCCCTACCTCATGTGCTGTGGCTGCTGCGTGACCTACACACTGTGTCAATTTTGTCCACTCGTGGCCTTCCGTTTTTTGCCCCCTCCAGAATGTCTTGTGCCACGTTTACCTATGCTGCTGCTGTGGTTTCTGCCGTGACCTCCCCTGGCTTGTCCCATTTGTGGCCTACTCCTGTTTCTCCCACTCCAAATGTCTTGCCCACGTCGCCCTCATGCGCTGCTGTGGCTGATGCCGTGACCTACACACTGTGTCTTTTGTCCCACTCTGTGGCCTACTCCTTTTTTGCCACCTCCAGAATGTCATTGTCCCACGCTGACCTCATGCTGCTGTGTGGTGCTCCGGACACACACTGTGCATTGTCCATGTCTGACCTCATTTGCTGCTGTGGCTGCTGCCGTGACCTCACACTTATTGTGCCACTGCTGACCTCATGCTGCTGCTGTGGCTGAGCCGTACCTTTTCACTCTGTCATTGTGCCACTGTCTACCTCATCCCTGCTGCGGGGTGCTGGTAACCTACACACTGTGTCATTGTGCCACTGTTGACCTCATCTGCGCTGGGGGCTGCTGCCGTGACCTACACACTTGTATTGTGCCATGTCGACCTCATGCGGTGCGTGGTGCTCCCCGTGACCTACCACTGTTCATTGTCCCACTCTGGGGCCTACCCTTTTTTTTGCCACCTCCAAATGTATTGTGCCACTGTTCCCTCATGCTGTTGGGCTGATGCCGGTCCCTACAACTCTGTCATTGTCCCACTGTCTGCCCTAATGCTGCTGCTGTGGCTGCTCCGTAACCTCCCTTTCATTGTCCAGTCTGACCCACTGCGCTGTGGCTGATGCCGTGACCTACACCTGTGTCATTGTCCCCTCTGTGGCCTACTCCTATTTTTGCCACCTCCGAATTCATTTCCCAAAGTTGCCCTCAGCGCTGCTTTGTGCTCCCCGTGCCTAAACACTCTGCATTGTGCCACGCTGACCCAGCTGCTGCTGTGGCTGCTGCCGTGCCCTACACACTGTCTTTGGGCCCCCTGTCTACCTCAGCTGCTGCTGTGGCTGATGCCGTCCCCCCCTACACACTCTGTCATTGTCCCTTTTTTTACCTCATGCGCTGCTGTGGTGCCCCCGAAACCTACACCTGGTCATTTTTTCCCCCTGGGTCACTCCTGTTTTCCCACCTCCAGAATTTTTTGCCACTGCCTACCCATGCGCTGTGGCTGCCCCCCGTCACCTCCAACTTGTCACTGATGTTGCCACCTGAGCCCTCAGCTGTTTTTTTCCCTTTCGCTGCCATTTTTCGGGCAAATTCCCGCTTCATTTTTTTGGAAGTGCCCGGGGAAAATTTTTAGTGAAGCGTTTAAAAGGCGGGGCATCATCTTGGTGTCATCTAAAACACAACATTGTATAAAAAAACCATCCAAGCTCCCTTGCATTTTTAAGCATGGCACAACTTTTCTACGCACCCTGAGGTTGGGGCCCTGAAATAGCGTTTTTAACGTGATTCGTTCCGAATAATTCGGAACGAAGTTTTTTTTCCCGAAAAATTGGCGAAGTGAACGAACCAAATTTTGGGGGGGAAATTCACCCATCTCTGCTGTTAATAAAGAGATAAAACCCGAAGGGGGAGAGAGCCCAATCTCATTTTAAGCAGCTTATCTTTATGTAGTGTCATTACAGGTAGTAGGTAATGACAGAATGATAGTTTTATTGTTTTCAGGATACAAGGTAAAGAACTCTTTAGACAAAATAGTGGAATGCTGATGGAGGGCACGTAAAATAATCTGTGTGTCCACAGTTATTGAAATCCAGTAGTACAGAGACAGAACGCGTTTCGTGTGTTATCTCACACACTTCTTCAGTATGTTGCGGAAACTATACTGAAGGTGTGTGAGATAGCACACGAAATGCGTTTTGTCTGTGTACTACTGGATTTTAATAAATGTGGATACACAGACTATTTTAAGTACCTTGCAGCATACCTTCTTCGAGCACTTAGTTCCATCAGCACTCCATGATTTTGTCTAATTAGTTCTTTACCCTGTATTCTTTACCCTGTATTCTGTTCCTATGGATCCGGTGAAAAGTGCTACGATCCTAGTGTGTTGGTACCTCGGCTGCCTGCGGTTATGTGTGTGCATATATGAGTTGTACCATAATTAGTACAACTCATCCAGGTGAGCAGCTTCTACTTAAATTACGATCTGCTTTAACTACCTGTGTGATTCACTACACCAGATTGCGCCTGTCCCCCCTTTTTTCCTTCCTTCCCTTATTTTGTTTCCTCAGCACTTGGATTGAAATTGTTTTCAGGACAGGGATAGGTGACACTAGATGGACAGGGCAATGACATTAGCAAGATATTAAAGGATAATATATTATTCTTTTTCTGCACTGGGAAGGTTACCAGCTTACTTCACACTTGTCAGGTCCTGCTGATAAAACATGTACCTCTCAGGCCATATGTGGCCTGGAAGACAACAGTCAAGCAATCTTCTCACTGCCGTGCTATAAAACATCACAGAAGGGAATTCAGAGAGACAAACCAGGAAGTCATGTACATAGGGGAGGGTGTCATAGAGGTAGTAAAATGGCAGCCATGAAGGGCTTCATTAGGCCCCATGACCGTCATGGAAACCAAACAGCACCAAATAGGCACATCTGACCCCACTAATGGTAAATTGTTAAATGAATGGTATCGGAGATGTCTCCCAATAACTACTATAGACCCACCCACAGCTTAGCCAAGAATTGTAAGTCATAAACTGGCTGTGGCTCTGTTAAACAGCATGGTCAGACAATCCCATAAACACTGCTGTGCCGTAAATATCTGGCACATGGCATTAATGGACTAAATCACCACCACATAAAAAACAGCTGCCATGACATGTACAAAACACTCAAAAAAGTAGATATGGCAACAGCCACAACTGTTAATTGTCACACCACAAAAATCCTTTGTTACTCCTTCTGGAACTGTATCCAAATACTGACAACTGGGTGTTACTACAGATGTAGCAGAACTAGACAGAACATATATTGCACCATGATATCACAGCACAGAATGTTATCTCACCATTTTCAAAGCTTTTCAATGGCCTTTGTTTACAGATAAGAGCAGATAACACGAAAAGCCGTGATATCATGGTCAAGCTATACTCTGCTACATCTGTATTTCTCTCTTCACTGGGGCATTTCCTTACAAAATATAACATTGATCAAACATTAATTGCACTACAAAAATTCATAGTACCACTCACTATTAAGAATGTCAGTAGTGACATCTAATTACCAGTTTATTTATACATTTCCAGGGCTAATAAGAGGAATGAAGCAATGCAGAGTTGTAGAATAAATGATCCAGCATTCTAAGGTCACGAGCCATGCAAGTACTTACTGCAACAAATATATAAGGAACAGTCTTTATATGTAAAAAAAAAGTCTATTGGATAGGTTATCTGATCATTTCCTTTAGTAAAGATCTAAGGTACTATATGAATAAGCTCTTATCAAGATGATGAAAACACTTCTGGACTCTCACCAGCAGGACATTAATTGAATCCACAGCAACTATGATGTGTACATTGATGTGGATACTATTGTAATTCACATGAATGTTCCAGATCATAATGGGAGTATTGTCATATTGGGACATGGGATGCGACCAAGTAATGTTGCAAGAAAGGGGCACTGCTTAGTTCGACACAATTTCAACCAAGTCTGAGATATCCTAAACCCAAATTATTCTCTAACCCTATCCCTATCCTATACCTAGCTATAACCCACAGAGGCTGTAACTGCTCCGCCTGCAGCAGGAGAACGATTTAATGCAGGGGCAAAACTAGAGAAGCCTGAGCCTGATAGCAAACTTTTGGATGGCCCCGCCTTCTCCTCCCTATCATGAAGAATTAACCCTAGAACGCATATTGGCGGCCTTTTAGGCCCCCATGCTTACATTTTTGCTATTATCTGCAAAATTACTTTAGTTAGAATTTTGAAACTCCAGGTATTCCTCAAGTATGTCATTGTTGATAATATCCAGTTGTTCATAAAATGTTTTTTCATAGGCATTATGGTGTAACAATTCTTGTTTGGTGAAAACTACATCTATACGAATTGGGGGCCTTGTAGGCCCCCGCTGTTTTTATCATGTTCTCAGGAGTGTTTGTGTCTCAAGTTACTTTATTTGTACTCAGTAATGCTGGTGGAGGGGCCAGGGTGTGGATAATAACATGTGAGGATGTCATGTGATTTTTGGAGGGAGTGATAAGGCCATGACATCACCTCAGGTCCTCTGAACACAGTAATGAGCTGTGTATATAGAGTACTGAGGACAGTATAAACTGTGAGCTAATTGCTGAAGGACCTGTGATAAGATAAGCTGTTGAGAGGAAATCTGTTTCATTTTCTAACATCTAGTCACAATGGCACAGTCTTCCTCCAGTGTCTGACTGACCAAGAGATTGAAGCGATTATGTTTCAAAGCGATGATGAAAGTGAACTATCTTGTCTGATGAAGAATATCTGCCACCAGCTAATCAAACATCCTCATCCAGTGATTCTTCTGATGATGAAGAAGTGAATCTAGTGGATCCTCAAGAAGTGATAAGTAGAACATCCAAAACGAATGTTTTTTGGGACAGTAATCCTACATTAGTCGGACGTACTCCAATACACAAAATGTGAGACAGGCTCAAGGAGCTGTGGTAAGTCCCAGTTACTTTACCCCTAAAGATGTATTCTGTACTTATTTTTCTGACAATATTGCAGAAGAGGTCCTATTATGTTCAAACCTAGAAGAAGACGTATCGCTTCTTCAAAAAATAAGTCCTGGAAAAATATCTCAAAAGAGGAACTTTATGCATATATTGGACTTTTCCTGCTGGCAGGGAGTCAAAAATCGTATGATGTCCCAATACGAGAATTATTTCTGGACCCACTTTCTGATCCACACTATAAGGCGACAATGTCAGTATGCCAGATATGAGAATATTAGAAGTAATCATTCGCTTTGATGATAAGCACCGTGCTCAATGGTTTGAAACAGACAATTTAGCCCCTATCAGTTATTTCTGGAACATATTATCACAAATTTGCACAAAACTTTACAATCCAATTACTAATGTAACTGGTAGATGAGCAACTTGTACCGTTCAGAGGACGTTGCAAATTCATACAATACATTCCCAGCAAGCCAGCCAGAACGGAATAATAAATCTTCTGATTGTGTGATTCTGCAAATTATTATGGCAATAAATGGCTTATAACTACTGTGGCAAAGAGGTTGTTAGCACCTAGACAGAAGGGATCTGGGTGGTTACGGTTCTGTAAGGAGTGTGTATCCACTGACACCGCAGGCCGATGGCGTAAGACCCACACCATGTGCGTTGGAATCTAAGTGGGTACCCGGAATTCACGCAGAGCCTTGCCGCAAAGCGATGTTCCTTGCTGCGGCGGGTTTCCACCAGTCACTACCACTGGCGGGCTTGCCTGCATGAGGCGGCCAAGAGTGCAAGGAACAGTCAACCAGGCAGGCTTGGATCATAGACCAGCAGAGGTCGGACTGGCTGCTCTGGTTTCATAGACGGTAGACAGCAGGAGGTATCAGGGGCGGCGCAAGTGTTCGTAGAGCGTGTAAACGTAAGCAGGGAGTTCCGGTTACACGAGTAAGGCAAGACATGAACGCTCTTTAACACTTTCACCATGGAATATAAACCAAGGATCCGGCGAGTGCCGTAAGAGGGGAATGTCTCGTACTAAGATAGGACAGTGCCCGGCAATGAACGCCAAATACCGGCACACTGCCCCTTTAAATTCAAATTGCCGGCGCGCACGTGCCCCCTAGGGGCGGAGCTACATGCCGGGGACCGGAGCCAGACGAGAGCTCGGCCGAGTAATGTGAACGCCGTAGGTGGGTAGCTAAACACAAGCGACTCCCACAAACCCACTTGTGGACGGTGCTCTGCTGGAACAGAGAGCACTGGCGCGCCTGCGACCCAGGACAGTTGGTCGCAGGAGCGTCTGTGACAGATACCCCCCCCTTGGGCCCCCCCTCCTTGGGCCCCCTTCTCTTACTGTTAGCAGGAATTTTTTTTGTTTTTTTTTTTTTTCTGATGAGGCTGCGGATTAGGATATTATCCTCCGCTCCAAGACCTCTCTTCGTGGGCCGAGGCCCTTCCAGTCCACCAGGAAGTATCGCCTTCCCCTAGTTTCTCCTCATGCCCAATCATTCTCCTTGAGCCTCAAAGACAATGGTGCGCTCAGCCACAGACGGAGGAGGTGAACAGCCTTCTGGGAGAAGCGTTAAGGACCAGGGCTTCAACAGGGAAACATGAAAAGAATTGGGAATTCTCATTCGGCAGGAGGGACCGGAGTTTGTATGAACCGGTTGATGCTGCTGATGACCTCAAAGAGGTCCCAGAAACGGGGGTTCCCAGTTTGTGAGAAGGCATCTTAATGCTGACATAATGAGACAGAGAGCCACACCTTGTCACATGGGAGAAGACTGTAGGGGAGATTCTTCTTAGCAGTCCGCGCTTGAGTCTTCATGCACTCGAAGCACGAAGCAGCGACTGGCGGTCTGGGACCAGATGGGCCTTCATATCTGGCTCATTGCGTCTGCCGCTGGGACCTCGAGGAGGTTTGCCAGAGGGAGAGGTGGCGGGGACAGGCCCCCCAAAAATAACACGACTGTAGAAGGGGAGTCGCCCCGCAGACTCAGACCTCAAGGGAGTTATAAGAACACCGCCCACGCAGTAAATTGGACCAATCGTCCTTGACGTGCCCGAGACGAAATGTCGACGTAACAACCAAAGACTTGGTTGACCCTTTCCCCACCTGCCGTTTCTGCGGGGTGGTAGGCGGAAGAGAAGTCGACTTCACCTGAATGTTGGTTGACAGCTCCGCCAAAACCTTGGAGACAAATTTTGACTCGCCGTCCGAGACGAATGTTGCTGAGGAGGGCATGCATACAAAACACATGGAGAAGTATATTCAAGCCATTTGGGAGGCAGATGGACCAGCCCTGGCAGCTGAACGAAATGCGCCATTTATGGAAAAGCGATCTGTAATCCAACCCAAATAGTGGGTGTTTGCCAGAACGACGAGGGATGTCCCGTTGTGAAATCCTCGAAATGTTGGTCCAGGGTTGCGTTGGGAATGGTGGAAGTGGCATGAAGTAGCCTGCCGGCTTGTGACATGGCGTCTTGTTGAGCGGCACAAGGATCACAATATGAAAAAAAACGAAGTCCTTAACATCCTTTTCCAGTTTCTGGCCACCAATAGAACCGGGATACCAGGCATAAGGGTTTCTATCGGTCGCCGTGATATCAGCGGACTGTGGAGAGCAGGTCGCACATAAGACCATCCAGGAGGAACCTTCCGGATGTCCACTGGCTCCGCCGAGATGATGCGCTCTGGAGAATTATGTGCTCAGGAGAAGTATCTCACCCCATGTCGGGTCACGGAGAGGGCATCAGCTCTCACATTCTTCTCGGCAGGCCTGAAGTGGATCTGAAAATCGACCGGGAGAGAAGAGCGTCCACCTAGCCTTGGCGCGGGTTAAGTCGCTGAGCCTTCTGCAGATATTGTAGGTTCTTGTGGTCCGAGTAAAACGGATGGGAAAAACGGGCGCCCTCCAGCAGATACGACCACTCCTCCAGGGCCAAATTTAAGGCTAGTAGCTTCCCGGTCGCCAATTGTGTAATTCTTCTCGCCTACGAGAACGTCTTGGAGAGAAGCCGCACGTTACAGTCTTACCCATGGGCCCATTTTGTGTAATGAGACTGCTCCGGCTCCCACAGATGAGCATCCACCTCCTGGTGAAGGTTTCGTGGAATCCGACGTGCAAGGATAGAGGCCATATGAGAAGGCCGGACTTGAGCTTCGAAAACGCCTCCTCGGCCTCGACTGCTACTGCGTATTGGCTTGTTTTCTTGGAGATGGCTACTATCGGGCCGACCAGCGTGGAGAAGTGGGGAATGAACTGGAAATAGTAGTTGCAGAAGCCCAAAGAATCGCTGGATTGCCGCATGCCGACGGGGCGTGGCCACTGCAACACAGCAGATAGGTTTTCCAGGTATCCATCCGTAGGCCTTTGGACCGAGATGACGTACCCCCAGAAAGCGGAGGCTAGTCTTATGGAACTTCCCACACTTGGCGTACAGTGGTTTCTCACGGAGACGTCTCTGTACCTTGACGAACATTGGCAACGGTGGGTCTCGAGGTCCAGAGAGAACAGAGCAGGATGTGCATCAAGGTAGACCACAACCACACAGGGTGGAGGAGGTCCCTGAAGACGTCATTCAATAGCTCCTGAAAGACGGCCGGAGCATTCACAAGTCCGAGGGCATCACCAGGTACTCAAAGTTCCCTTCCCTGGTGGTTGAAGGCCGTCTTCCATTCATCCGCCTTTGCGGATTCGACCAAATTTTAGGCCCCTCTCAGATCCAACTTAAGATACATCTTGGCGCCCGCCAGATTCAAACAGTTCTGTGATCAACGGCAGTGTAAATAACAGTTTTTCAACCATGATCTGTTCAAACCCCGGTAGTCTATGCAGGGCCGTAAGTACCATCCTTCTGCTTTACGAAAAAGAACCCCGCCACCCGGCGGGAGACGAGGACTTAGCGTATGAACCCCTTCCTGAGATTCTCCTGGATGTACATCGTCATGGCTTTGAGACTCAGGAACAGACAGTGGTAGATCTCGGCCTCGGGATGGCTGGTACTGCAAAAATCAGATTGGACAATCGTATGGATGATGCGAAAGCAACCTCGTCATGTCTCCTCCATAGAACACATGCGTACTCCATATATTCGTGTCGGCAGCCCAGGTGGGTGGCCAGGCGGCTCCTGGAGGGTTGAGTGAGAGCAGAAAGCACCCGGGCGAGGTGCCACCACAACAGCGCCCCCGACAGTTGGACCCCAACGAATCAACCTCTCCTGAATACATCCAGGCTAGAAGAGTGGAACCGCAGCAATGGAGTCCGGGAGGGACCGCCGACAGCAAGGCAACACGTAGAAGAGATTTCTTCCTTTGCAGCGCCCCTCCGCACGTGGAGACATGGCCTTGGTGGCCAGCTGGAGGTGTCGCTAAGAAGCTCCCCGCATGACAGATGAGAGTATCCACGGCTTCTCCAACGTTACGCACCGTGGAGCCGACACTGCTCTCACTAGAGACGGTGTATGAAGTTCCCGGCGGAGCCCTAGTCCAGAAAACGCCGTAACTGTGGAACGTGATGCCAGTCCTCTGACACGATCCAAGCAAGGCCCCCCCCATCAATCAGGCGTGGAGATGGGGGAGGTTGCACCTAGGCATCCTCCTCCACAGATCCTAGGTGCGGGAGTTTTTCCCGCAGGTTGGGACGCCTGGGCGAATTTCTCCGAAAAATTGCTCCGGGCTGCTACAAGTAGTGGCACAAGTTTTCTTTTTGCCGACGCTGGACCAACTCCTGTTCAGAAAAGACACGAGCCCGATCAATTTGCATGCATGGCTCCCGATGGTGTTTTGGCTGGCTGTGGCGCTGGGAGGCCTCTGGAACACCGTGCCAGGCGAGAAACGTCGAGGTTGGGGCTGACAGATGCTCTTCCGAAGGTGTCCCTCCAGGTCAAGGAAGCCGGATGTCAATGCGAGTTTGTCTAACCATCAGGTCCACTGAGGGAAGACGGAAGTCCTAGTGGCCAGGACGTCCTTTAACTCGGCTGAGAGCCCTTTCTTGAAGTTCGCACACAACGCTGCCACGTCTCCAAGACAGTTTTCGGAGCCAGGGTGTCAACTGTACAGCGTAGTCCCCTACAGACAGGTCCCCCCTGCCGTAAGTTTAGGAGGACTGTCTCAGCGGAGGAGGCAGCGGCTGGATTCCTCAAGACGTTGCGAACTCGCGTTAAATGACTACTGTAGATCCGGCCGTCACTGCATCGTTTCTGTCCATAGATGGTGTAGCCCATGCCAGGGCTTCCCGGACAGAGCTGACCACGAAAGCCACCTTCGCACGCTCGACATGAACTTGATCAGTCATCAGCTCCACGTGCATAGATCATATGGGTGATAAAAACCCCCTGCAGAGTTTTCGGGTCTCCGTCGAACTTGGACAGAGACGTCAGGCGAAGCTTGGGCCCCTCAGAGCCACCGGAAACCGTAGAGGCAGGAACAACCGCTGGAGCTGGCGAAGGCTCTGCTGCGGGGAGGGTGACGATTGCTCCCAACATGGTGGATGCTGGGTGAGTTGCGGTCTTTTTACCGAGTTGTGAGACGGGACAACGACGGTCGTCAGATCCGCCAGGCGGGTAACGGCACCTTGCGGGATCCATGGCGGATCCTACTTTTACGGTCTGGAGGGGGATCCCAAAAAAGGGGGATGGAACAATGGCCCCGGGTATTCACCAGAGCCCCCGCAAAGGGGGTTGGGTTTTTGCGCGGGGGTTTCCCCCAGGTCACACCATGACGGGGTTTGCCTGCGTGGCGGCCAAGAGTGCAAGGTACAAAAACGGCAGGCGGGCTCATGGCTAGACGGGCAGGGGGTCAGGACAGGCGGCTCGGTTCGTGACGTAGACAAGCAGGGGGTCAGGGCAGGCGGCAAGGTTTGTAGACGGAAACTAAGCAGGGAGGTACACGGTAAGGCAAGACAGGAAAAACTCTGAAACACTTTCACCATGGGTAAACACCAAGGGTCCGGCAGGGGCCCGGAGGAAGGGCCGGACTAAATAGACAGTTCCCGGCAATAACAATTACCACGCACTGCCCCTTTAAATTCGAATTGCCGGGGGGAATGCCCTAGGGGGGGGAGCTACCGGGCCGGACCAAGCAAGACAAGGGGGCGGGCCGGGGGAACTGAACGCCGGGGGGGGTAGGAAAACGAGGGACTCCGAAAACCCACGTGGGTGACGGGGCTCCCCTGGAAACAGGGCACGGGCCCGGGCCCGCGACCCGGGACAGTGGTGCAGGAGCATCCCTCCTGGGGTCTGAAATAGTCAAAATCTTTCTGTTTCCCAAATTTAATTTAGGTAGAAACATCAGCAGGACAATTATTTACCAATGTTGAACTGGGCAATTTTCTGCTGCAAAAGCTATTACACTTGTTGGTACTATAAAGCAAAACAGACGAGAAATTTCCCAGCAGCACTCAAACACAATCGTCAGCGAGCACTTTATGAGAGTGTTTTTGGGATTTCAATAACAAGCGACTTTGGTATCTTACAAGGCGAAGAAGGAGAAATCTGTAATTTTACACAGTACCATGCATCACGATTGCAGTGTTGACAGCAATAACCAAAAATTGAAACCAGAAATCATCCTGCATTACAATGCAACAAAAGGAGGTGTAGATACAATGGATGAGATGGTGGGAGAATATTCGTGTAAGAGGCAAACAAAAGGGATGGCCTGTAGTACTATTTTCAAATATGCTTGATGTAGCAGCCCAAAATTCATTCAATATTTATACAGAAACTCATCCGGAATTTCATGCACAGAGGAAGAACTGGAGACGCTTATTTTTGAAGGACCTTTGTCATGAGCTTGTAATGCCTCAAATGATAGAGCGAAGTGACTTGAAATGCTTGCCAAAGCAAACTAATGAAGCAATGAAACGGTGTGGCGTACAGTTTCAGATTATTCCAGAGCCAGGAGAAAGAAAACGAAAGCGTTATTTCATGTGTCCAACATAGAGAGGAAAACTGAGGATATTGTTCCACTTGTAAGGAAACGTTTGCAAAAACACTCTTCTGAAAAATTAAAATGTAAAAATTGTTTGGAAGACTAATAAAATAGAAAAGAAAGTTAGAATAAAAATTTGTAGCTGCAGCTAGTTTGCTATAGATTTCTATGCATTTTTGTATGTTTTCATGCCCTTTGCGTGAAATTTTGGGGGAAAAAAAAAAAGATTTTTGGGTGTTTTCTGTGAAAAATTATAATTAAAATGTTGTCCACTATTCATATTTATTTAGCAATTTTGAAAAAACTTGAGAAAGTTATTTAAGTGTGTTTTTCTACATTATGTGCATGGGGGCCTAAAAGGCCCCCATGACGTTAATATGTATATTTTTAACGTCATGCGTTCTAGGGTTAACAGGACCTCTTAAAAATAGTCATGCAGTTACAAGATAATATAAGGAGCAAATACCTCATCATACATATCACCATCATACTGCTACCAAACAAATCTCAATATACCAAGACCAACATTACCAAACATTATCAATAATGCTATTACATAAGGATCTGATTATACCACTAGAACACGACCACAAATAACCACCACATAGTGACTGAATAATACTCCTATATTATTACTGAAAAAAGATCAGTATACAATAACCAACATTACCACCATATAGTGACCATATTGTAAGAGACCCCTGAAGCAGAGAAACAGATAGGGACAGACAGACTGTGAGCCCTAACAGTTGGCCCGCCCAAATCTGTTCAACCCTACTTCTCTGCCCGACCCTAAGTGGTCGCAACAACTGGATGGCGGTCTACTAAACAGGCAAGAAAGGTGCAGGTAGCTGTCACTCAGCACTCAAACAGAATTATCTTCAGCCCCTCCCTAGGGCTCACAGAAAATCAGATGGATATGGCAATGCTGTCAATTACACTATTTCAGAACAGAATCAGACAATGTTCAGAGAGCCTAAAGACCCTGCAAAGCGGATAAAAGTCAAGGCCAAAAGTGCAGTCTCTGCCGTAGCTTGTGACAGAGGACTGCACAGTGGACTGAACAGGCACAATTGATACAGTACCCCCCATTTAATGAGGGGCCTCCTTACTTGCAATAAATCCACTAGGCCTGGAACGGCTCAGCAAATGGCATTTCTTGATAGAACGTGAGGAAAATTCTTAGTAGAATACCAGACTTCATAACTTGGAGCATCAACAGGGACTACAGAACAATTGGCGAAGCACTTTTGGTCGTCTTTGGCTTTGATCAGGTTCAGGAGGGCCTGGGCCCAGACTGTGCACAGTCGTTTGTCCCCTACTTCTGGGCCCATTACAGAAGACTGAGCAGTAGAACCAGGCTCAGCAGGTTTCAAGGTTCCATCTTCAGTCTCCTGCTGAAGAACAAGCGGTGAAAGATCGGACCTGCCAATCACTGCAGGAATTTCGCTAGGTGCCAGATCCTGAGATTTAGCAACAATGCCAGCAAGATCGTGAGCAATGGTCATGACCCCACTCCCGTGAGGCGAACTTTCCTAAGGAACTGTCGTGTGCTCAGGAGTAGTGATGAGCGATTACGTTGACTATCGTCATCGGGTCGATGGTCGATAACGGCAATAACCAATAAGATATTCGATGGTCGATGATAGATTTTCACCGATGACCATTAAAGTCTATGGGAGAGCAACAACACTTTCATTCTTACACCCAAACAGGGCTGGAGAAGCTGGAATTAACATCCCAAACAGTCAAATGGGTACGTGCTACAAACTTAGGCAACACACTTAGGTTATAACAGCCACAGAAAAAAACTTGCAGACCATTCACTATCCCTGTCTTGTACCACAGCCTGACCCTTAACCTGCATGACCCACAAATTAAAAAGTGCCAGAAGGCAGTATGATTTGAACCATCATTTTACTTGAACTGGACATTTTAATTCCCTGTCCTGGAACGGGGCATGAGCCCCAAACTTGCATGACCCCCAGATGGTGGAGGTGTCGGCCTTCTTCTGTTAGATACCTGCTCTTTTGTCCCCATTCCACCACTACCTTCCTCCACCCTCCCCTCCTTCGAGGTGCACTCCGTCCGCATCTACTCCCCCTCCAACCTCCAAGTGGCTGTTGTTTAGTTGTCCCCCAGGCCCTGCCACCCCCTTCCTCGAAACCTCGCTTCCTGGCTCCTTCACTTTCTCTCCAAATGACATCCCACTATTATCATGGGTTCCAATCCCCAACGACCCAACCCCG
>JAODAL010069442.1:0-16346 GCA_025379985.1 Phyllomedusa bahiana | reverse complement strand
GTCCAATTCAAAAAAATTTGTTTAAAACAGACATTTTTTCTTCAAAATTTGCCCAAAGTGGCCAAAGGGGTCAGCTTGAAATTTTTTGGGGGCTTTTTTGCGTCAGCGCTATACTAAGGTCCTATTCTAAAAAAAGTTTTTCTAACAACTTTTGTTTTTCAAATTGTAAAGAGTGGTCAAGGGGGTGATTGCTGTCAAAAACGGAATGGGTAGGACACTGTTAAGGAAAATTTTGCAAAATGATTGTTTTTGCAAGATCTTTAACTAGCTATCAACCCCCTGTATTGAACAACCCATTTAATACAATTAAAAAAAGAGAAACAAAGAAGGGTGGGATTCCATCCTATTTTAAAATGGGGTTTTTCTAAAATTTAAATACAAAATAACTTGCATGTACAAAATAGCGGGTAAAAAAATTCCTCTAAATTGTACAAGGGGGTACAGGAAAACTTGACCAGATGTATTTATTCAAGGCATGGAGTATGGAGCCGGACAAAAAACAAAGACAGAGCCCCATTTCCCCTCCACACTTTGAGTAAAATGGAAAAAAAGCCAAGAAAAAGGGCACCTGGGTGTAACAGGAGTTTTAACCACCTTTTTCCAATGAAGCTCAATTGGAGGGCAAGCGCTACCCGGGTATTGCTGTGTACTGGGGAAAGGGCTGGAGTTCTCACACTTCCGCTTCCGCACTCTGCTTCAGCAGACAGTTTTTGTTGCTGCTCATCAGGGCATTTTAAACCGCGTGTTAATAGATGAGGCGCCACCCGGCTCTACCGCCCCACTGTAACTCCCGGGCCCCCGGTCATCTGTGGACGGACAGTTTTTTTCAAGTTCATTCAACAAAATGGGGGGTTAAAACTCCTTTTTTCCCGGGACTTTTAAACTGTGGGTCAACAGGTTTTTGGTCAACTGCGGTACAGGAAGATATAGTTGTGTCCATTCAACTAAATGGTGGTTTAAAGACCCTTTTGGGCACTTTTTAAATGTGGGGGCAGCAGTTTGGGGCTAGCTGGTTCCGGGGCAGGATATCAATTCCAGTTCAAGTAAAAATGATGTTCAAATCAAACTGCCCTTTTGGCACTTTTTTAAATTTTTGGGGGAGCAGGTTTAAGGGGCGACTGTGGGACGACAGGGGAAATGAATGTCTGTGACTTTTTTTTGTGACTTTTTTAAAACCAAATGTGTTGCCCTAAGATGTAGCACGTATCCTTTTACTGTTTTTGGATGTTTTTCAGCTTCTCCAGCCCTTTTTTGGGTTTTAAAGGAAAGGGGGTTTTGGGGTTTTCTCTCCCCCTAGCTTTAATGGCATCGCCAAATCGATGCTCACATCAAAAAAACCTTATCGATAGCGGCCGACTATCGACTATCGATCGATCTCGATAGCCAACGCAATCGCTCAACACTACACAGCATCATATAATGCCTTGTCCCGGTCACTAAATTAAATCTGGAATTTAATACAAACAAGATATGAATTATCTTTTTCTTGTGTATGATTATAGTGTTTTTCCTGTTCTCCATGATTTTTAATCACATCACTATTCACATGTTTTGATATCACATGTTTTTATATAGGAAGAAGACACAAAGACACAAAGTGGGAGCATTCCGATTAACTGCCATATAATGCATCTATTTATGACTTGGTGTTTAGTTGCCTGTATATGGATATGTTAACAGTAGCCATATAACTATAAGTGCACAATAGATCCTAATGAGCAATATTTAGGGACCAGGACAAGGCATTATATGATGCTGTGCTTTTCCCATTTGTATACACTATGGGCCACATGTATGAATCCCGCCGGGTCGGGGCGCACCTTTCCGCCAGTTTTCCGGCGGAATCTGCGCCTGATTTATGTCGGGGCCGGGGCGCGCTCATATATACAATGTAAAGTCCGGCGCGCCTCTCCTGTGTTTTAGGTGCAATGCGGGTCCGAGGCGCAGTGCGGCGCTGCGCCTAGGATTCGGCGCCGGAGATAGTGCGGTCATACATGCGGGGAAAAGTCCGCCGCGCCTGGCCAGTGTTTTAGGCGCAGTGTGGGGACCGAGGCGCAGTGCGGCGCTGCGCCTAAGATTCGCCGTCCGAGGCGGTGCGCTCATAAATGCGGGCAAAAGTTCCCTGCGCCTCGCCAGTGTGTGTGGGGCACAGTGCGGGGACATGGGCCAGGCGGGACTTAGGCGCCGTGCGGGCTGCGCCGAAAAACAGTCCGATGCGAGACAAGCTGGAACAGCGAGAAATCATTCCAGATGTCGGTGCGGATATGAATCAAAAATCGCCTTTAAAAAAGGCGTTCAACGTTCTCAGGAAAAGAGCTGAAACCTAAAAAATAAAAAATACATAAAACAAAATCACTTTCCAATATCCAAATTCAAGAATTTAAAGGATATTGGAAATTGCCGGGAATTACAGTAATTCAAATTCAAAAGCTATTCTGATTGGTCGCATAAACCCCAATCAGAATAGGAGCGACAGTGAACCATTAAAACCTATGGGGAAGTTTGGGACCAATCAGAATCCCGGCGGGAATAGTTAAAAATACAGTAAAAATGCTGAAAAGAGCTGATTGCTTAAGCTACCGGGACTTGGCTAGCTCAGCCAATCAGAATAGGAGCGACAGAGACCCATTCTAGCCTATGAGAATTATTGACCAATCAGAATAGGAGCGACAAAGACCCACATATCCACGGCGGATAATTCAAAATACAGTAAAAAGACAGAAAAGGCTGATTGGCTGACTAGCGGGTGCTTGGCTATCCCAGCCAATCAAGCGTGAGCTACTTCTCCCATTATAGCTAAGGGAGAGAGGGGCGCACTGAAATCTCGGCACTCAGCGCCGTGCGGCATGAAGTATTTAATAAAAAAATTATTTTTATTAAATTAAAAACATTATCCAGATAAAGAGCCGAACCCTTCTTTACAAATAAAGCAGTTAAAAACCCGAACAACGCGTTTGTCGCCGAGACCGGCGCTACATAGGGAATTGCAATAGAGAAATTGCCGGGAAATCCCGTAATTCAAATTGTTTTAAGCTATTCTCATTGGTCCCCAGAAGCCAGCCAATCAGAATAGAGCGACAAAGACCCATTATATCCTATGGAGAAGTTTGGACCAATCAGAATAGGAGCGACAGTGGCCCATCTAACCTATGAAGGAGTTTTAAAACCAATCAGAATAGGAGCGACAAAGTCCCATTATATCCTATGGAGAAGTTTGGACCAATCAAAGTCAAAGGCGGGACAGTTCAAATACGGGTAAAAAAGACAAAAAGAGCTGATTGGCTGAGCAAAGCGGGTGTTTGCTATCCCAGCCAATCAGAGCGCGAGCTACTTCTCCCATTTATAGTCTATGGAGAGATGGGCGCTCTGAAATCTGGGCGCTCCAGCGCCGTGCGGCATGAAGAAATTAATAAAAAAAATGATTTTTATTAAATGTAAAACATTATCAGATAAAGAGCAGAACCCTTCTTTACAAATAAAGCAGTTAAAAACCCGAACAATGCGTTTGTCGCAGAAAACCGGCGCTACTTTAGGGAATTGCAATAGAGAGAATCGCCGGGAAATACAGTAATTCAAAATTGTTTAAGCTATTCTCATTGGTCGGCAGAAGCCCAGCAATCAGAATAGGAGCGACAAAGACCCATTATACCCCTATGGAGAAGTTTGGACCAATCAGAATAGGAGCGACAATGTCCCATTATATCCTATGGAAAAAAATTTGACCAATCATATTCAAAGGCGGACAGTTCAAAATACAGTAAAAATGCAGAAACTAGCTGATGGTTGAAGCGGCGGGGCTCGTCCAGCTTAGCCAATCAGATGGCGAGCTACTTTCTCATAGAGTTCTATGGGGAAAAGAAATTCTGAGCGCGCTCTGTGATTGGCTAAGTTAAAAAGGCGGCCGTTATTTGGCCCAAATGGGAGAGCAGCGAAGCTCCTATGGGTTTTTCTAATGCAATCTGAAATAAAACTGTACACGGCCGAAAACAAATTTTAACACTACAGAAGTTGTCCCGATATGTATATAAAACGAATAATAATATGGGGGTAACGAAAAACAAATATTACATCAATAAAATCATGTTTATTTTTTTTATTTTTGTTAGCCAAGGATCAATAGTATGGGTGCAACGAAAATAAAGAAATAAACATGATTTTATTGACCACTTCTTTAGTGTTATAATTTGATTTCGGCCATGTACAGTTTTATTTCAGATTGCATTAGAAAACCCATAGGAGCGTCGCTCTTCTCTCCATTGGTCCAAATAACGGGGCCTCTTTTAACTTAGCCAATCACAGAGCCCCGCTCAGAATTTCTTTTCCCATAGAACTCTATGAGAAAGTAGCTCCGCCCCTGATTGGCTAAGCTGGACGAGCCCCCGCCGCTTCAACCAATCAGCTCGTTTCTGCATTTTTACTGTATTTTTGAACTGTCCCGCCTTTGAATAAAGAATTGGTCAATTTTTCTCCATAGGATATAATGGACATTGTCGCTCTTATTCTGATTGGTCAATTCTCCTCATAGGTTATAAGGACATTGTCGCTTTCCCATTCTGATTGGCTGGTTTATGCCGACCAATGAGAATACTTAAACAATTTGAATTACTGTATTTCCCGGCAATTCTCTCTATTGCAATTCCCTATGTTTGCGCCGGTTTTCCCAACAAACGCGTTGTTCGGGTTTTTAAAATGTTTTATTGTAAAGAAGGGTTCTGCTCTTATCTGATAATGTTTTACATTTAAAAAAAAATTATTTTTTATTAATACTTCATGCCGCACGGCGCTGAGCGCCGAGATTTCAGTGCGCCCATCTCTCCATAGACTATAAATGGAGAAGTAGCTCGCGCCTGATTGGCTGGGATAGCCAAGCACCGCCCAGCTCAGCCAATCAGCTCTTTCTGTCTTTTTTTCTGTATTTTGAATTATCCCGCCGGGATTCTGATTTTTCAATCCTTCCCATAGGTTTTAATGGTTCACTGTCGCTCCTAATCTGATTGGCCCGGGTTTTTGCCGACCAATGAGAATAGGTTTCAGAATTTGAATACTGTATTTCCCGGCAATTTCCAATATCATAAACCTTTTATATTGCGCCGTTCTAGAGTTTAGGAAAGTGATTTTTTTTTTTAATTATTTTATTTTTTACGTTTTAGCTCTTTTCTGACACTGTTTTCCGCCTTTATAAAGGCGATTTTTTTTGGAATCATACTCCTGCTGCACGGAGCGGAGTGTCGAATTTCTGTCGCGATCTTCTATCTGCTTCCTCGCAAAGTTCCGATCCTGCTTTACTTCGCCTCTGTCGGGGATTTAGACCAAAAAAAAACAGGTCTGCCTGTCGGAGCTGCCGAGCGCTGCACTGCGCCTCGCTTTGCCGACTCGCCATCGAACATACCTCGGGGTTTTCAAGCGCGCCGCGTCCCGCCCCGGAACGCCTACCCCACGCCCACACCGCGCCCACTGCCCGCCCCTTCATGCGGGGCACAGCTGAAAGTGGCGAACACTGCGCCTAACACTGAATCCCCGCGTCCGACAGCGGGATTCGGGCTGGGAGGCGCAGTATACGCCAAAAAACGGGCGAAAAGCCCGATCATACATGTCGCCCTATGTGTGTTATGAATGGGTATTAGCGCCCCTGCGGCATGGGGATGCATGTCATTTATTGTGATGTGGATCCTCTGCTGTGCAGTGGAGACATCATGGTGCGTTTTGTTACCTGTGAGCCCGATTTCAGTAATGAGCATATATGTGCATATGGATCTGTGAAATACATTTTGTTATACATTATAGTAAGGCTACATTGAGATTAAGCTGGCAACGGACAGGCGCACTATGCATCTGAAACCAAATGACTAAAGAGCGTGCGCGCCCGTAGCGGACATGCACACTGGTGTCTTGGATGACGCCGCGCTCCGAGATGTGCGGACATGCGCATTGGCGATAGGAGGACGCTGAGATGCATGGCGAGTTCTGGGGATGTCCCTCTTTGTAAGTCATGATATTTTATTATATGTTAATGTTTATAGTTCTATTGGATAGTACACATATTGGGTTACACCTCTTTTTATATGAGATGTGCTATGATTGGCTATTGGTATGGTGATGTGCACCTATGTTATATATATATATATATTGGCACTTTAGGCTTAAACAAATTGCTTGAAAAAGGCTCACTACTTGGGCCGAAACGTTGCTCGTTTTGTACTATGTGATCTAAATAAAGGAGGTATTTTTTATGCTGACGTCCGCCTCTACAACTATTTTTTGGATATTTTGTGGCCAGTTTTGGGCTAACTGGCCTTGGGCAATCTGTTGCATCACCTCTATATGATTTGCTACATGAGGACTTCAGTGCTGGCCTAACCATTTTTTTCTGGATTACCACCTTTACCCTGGTCTTTTTTTCTGCAGGTCATACATACAGGCGCAGTCCAGTGCCTATACGATAACTCAGTCTCAGGCACCACCTGTACCATGGTCTGGCTGTTCCAACTGTTCTGCACCAAAGTTTTGGCATCAAATAATCATAAATGTGTCTATTTCTACTAATGTCGTGGCACGCCCCTAGAATGAACAAAAAAAAATGGCGCACTAAAAAGTGTCTTTGGCGCGGTACGGAGGCACTTATTGTGCCAAAGTTTGGAGTACGCCTGTTCATACATCTATAGAACTGGTCTACTACAGCTTTTTGAGACCAGAATTCTGGCACATCCCCCATTCATATGTGTCCCCCAAACTGTTTTTTGCAGGATGATATGTGACGATTTCAGGTTATAATATATGAAAGAAAGCACAGACTATTTTTAACAGTTTTAAGAGTTGCCAAATATGAGTACTTTAAAAAAAAATATGTTTACAGTGATAGGTGTCTGTAATGGGAAAGGGGATTGTGTTTTTTTTTTTTTTACTATAATTTTATTTTTATTTTACCTTTACATTTTTACTACAAGCGCAGGATCTATGTGGCGGATCCTATTACTTGATGTAATCACAACTGGTGACAATATCCTTATATCAGTTGACCTGAAAACTGCAACCTGGACAGAAGAGAAGCAGAATCAACCAGAAACAGCAGAGAGATTCGAGGATTTTCAGCTGATGAGCAGGATGGGGATTCTCCTCAGGGAGACATTACTGGGAGGTGGAGAGAAGATAGATGGAGGGTGGGAGTGTGTTATCCCAATATAGATAGGGGGGGGGGGCTTAAATCATACATTATATATAATAATAGGGGTGGGAGTCTGATGAGGAGCATAGGGGGAGGAAGAGGTTGTTTTCTAATCAGTATTTAGTGATACATGACAGGTAAGAGTTCCCGTTACCAATTAATATCTCCAGTGATAGAGTCAAGATCTGTCTGGATTATGAGGCTGGGCGGCTGTCCTTTTATGAGCTGTGTGACCCCATCAGACACTTACACACCTTCACTACAACCTTCACCGAACCTCTTCATGCAGGGCCGCCGATAGGGCAGTACAGGGGGTACTGCCGTACGGGGCCCGGGCCAAAGTGTGAAACAAGGGGGCAGGTATACCACCTACCTGAGGGGGCCTATATACCACCTACCTGAGGGGGCCTATATACCACCTACCTGAGGGGGCCTATATACCACCTACCTGGGGGGGCCTATATACCACCTACCTGAGGGGGCCTATATACCACCGCCCTGCGGGGGCCTTTATACCACCTACCTGAGGGGGCCTATATACCACCTACCTGAGGGGGCCTGTATACCACCTACCTGAGGGGGCCTGTATACCATCTACCTGAGGGGGCCTGTATACCACCTACCTGAGGGGGCCTCTATACAACCTACCGGAGGTGGCCTATATACCACCTCCCTGAGGGGGCCTATATACCACCTACCTGAGGGGGCCTGTATACCACCTACCTGAGGGGGCCAATATACCACCTACCTGAGGGGAACTATATACCACCTACCTGAGGGGAGCCTATATACCACCTACCTGAGGGGAGCTATATACCACCAACCTGAGGGGAGCTATATACCACCTACCTGAGGGGGCCTATATACCACCGGCCTGAGGGGGCCTATATACCACCTACCTGAGGGAGCTATATACCACCTACCTGAGGGGGCCTATATACCACCTACCTGAGGGGGCCTATATACCACCTGCCTGAGGGGAGCTATACACCACCTGCCTGAAGGGGCCTAAGTACCTACCTGGGGGGACATGTATACCTGCTTGAGGGGGCCTATATACCACCCGCGTGAGGGGGACATATATACCTGTCTAAGGAGACATATATACCTGTCTGAGGGGAGCTATATACCTGCCTGAGGGGTCATATATACCTGCCTGAGGGAGCCCATATAATACCTGCCTGAGGGAGCCCATATATACCTGCCTTACTGAGGGAGCCCATATATACCTGCCTTACTGAGGGAGCCCATATATACCTGCCTTGCTGAGGGAGCCCATATATACCTGCCTTGCTGAGGGAGCCCATATATACCTGCCTTGCTGAGGGAGCCCATATATATCTGCCTTACTGAGGGGGCCCATATATACCTGCCTTACTGAGGGAGCCCATATATACCTGCCTTACTAAGGGAGCCCATATATTCCTGCCTAAGTTAGGAGGGGAGCTATAGAGCTTACTAACTGAGGGGACATATACCTATAAGTTAGGAGCTTCTGAAAAGTGAGGATTCTAAGATGTGTGCGTGGTAAATTCTGCAGAGACGAGTTGGGGCCAGAAGAAGTCATCATGGTGGTCTGGACCAAAAGGAAAAAACAAGGGAAAGGCGACTACTTCTTCCTGCACTGGTTCCTGGTCCGGGCGCACTCGGGTGACATTGAGGCTCTGTTGGTGTCCCTGGAAGAGACGGTAACTACACCAGTAGCCAGATGTCCCGGAGGTCATCCCAGCCATCTATCTCCAGGGAGCAGGTAAGAGGAACACACCATTCACTTCTTACACTATAGTCAGGTGAGGGGGGCACATAGTTTGCTGCTGTAACTCTTTACTTTCCTGTCTGGTTTGCCTCCTGCAGAACTTTCTGTCCAACTTTTTATATACTTTATATATACCTTATATACTTTTAAATACAGAAAGTTTTGCAGGATGTATGGTTTACTCTACTGATGGGCGACCTACCTAATCTAGCTACCTACAGGAGGCGGGGTGCACTACAATCGTACGAAGCTACACATTTATAGCTTCAGTACTGCAAATCCAGGCACATTACTGCTGGAACAGGTAGAGCACTTTACAATGGGTTTCCCTGATCCAGTAGCTGGAAAGCGCTAAATCTATGACCCGCAGTGGACTGGGTTCATAAATCAGGCGCATTCTACACTATTTATATGTGCACAAAAAATTGGCATCTAAACGCCAAAAATCAAACATGTCGCCCAATGTGTCATTAATATCACATAAGGTTCCACAAAGATAAACCCCGTTCACTTGGTTTTTTTTTGGGTTTTTTTTTGTTTTGGGGGGGGGGGTAGGGAGGCCCAGACACTTTGGCTGTATGGGGCCCTGAAATTCCTACTGGCGGCCCTGTCTTCATGCTGCATTATGTGGACATCGTCTGGATTTTTTGATGAAGGTAACTGATTGAGAATCTGCAATTAAGGAACAATATTTGTTGCAGGTAGTTTGTCCGCAGCCTGAGGATATCATGGGGAGGGGTATCCAATTGGCTGATTATTTAACAATAAAAGGGTCATGTGATCTGTGAAACTCTAATATGGAGGTTCCTTCACATCACATGTGAAGTGATGGAGCTTTATGTTTCCCAAAGTCTTTCTGTGCCCTAGTGAGGCACATTAAACACTAGTGGGGCATGACCTAAAAAATACTCGTCTCTCCTCCGTTATTTGTGGCTCCTCTTCGGGCTCTCAGCTTCAGAAGGGATCGGGTGAGCAGATGCTGGTCAGTGATGTTACCACCACTGTCCACCTGCTCCATTCACTCACACTGTGCATCAGCACAGTGTATGGAGCATATCATACTGACATTTTCTTTATATTATCTCTGGGAGGTATTGGTAGTCACAGCGATTTATGGGCCAAGGTAGCGGCTAAAAGCCGGCATCATAATCCTATCAAAGAGAGGATGACACAGCTGAATATAGCTATCTACCATTGACCTTTTAGAAAAAAAATTCTAATTCACTATTGGGGAATTCTGAGTCAAGAGAAGGGGTATCACAATTAGGAACCAGATCTATTACTTAATGGGGAGAACTGCTAAAAAGAGTGCCTTGGAGGACCCAGGATGTCCTCATACTACAGGGACGACCCATCGTAGTTATTCACCGAGAACTGTGCAAAGCTCCATTTCCCCTGTGATGGCGCCGCTGGGAAATTAAACACTTGCCATCAAGTATCGTAACAGATTGTAGATGACTGGTGGAGATCCAAAAGTGGTTCATCCTGTCAGCTTATCATTTGAGAACACTTTCAATGAACATAAACTTCAGAACCTTTTAAATATTTTATTTAGGTTTCTTAGCTTCTTGATCTGTCTACATGAGTCAGAGATATGGGGTGAAAACCAATGCTATTCTTATCAGTAACAGAAGCTGAAACTTGGAAGACCTGTTATAAATCAAAAGGAATTGTTAAAGGGGTGTACCCATTAAGGAACATCCACTTAACAGGTCAGTTAATAATTAGCTACAAGCCGAACGCCTGAGAGAATGAAAAGGGTGGTTCTTGTAACTTCACCCATATTCACTCTTGGTCACAGTGCAGGATTGAGACCTTCACCTAAGTTCTCCCACTGCTCAACACATGTCATTGAGGAAGCACTCGATTAAGCAAAAGCCAAATTTCCCTTAATTTAGATGCAAGGCCTGTCAGCTCCCAATCCAGATAGGAAGCCGACCCAGCAGGGAGTCTGAGCCTCAATATGTTCCTCATTTAATTTTGTTAGCACCTTGGCCAGGGCCAGGCAAAGCATCAAAGGAGATTTGGCAGACACCCAGTTCCGAAGTTTCATAAAGAACTATGGAATAACCGTGCATCACAAGCACATCCCAGTTTCATATTTTTTAATATGAAAGTGTCCCACACGCATAGCTGTCACTACTTCGTTTGTAGGACCAACGGGCAGGGAGAAACGGGAAATTGGTACGAGGAAAAGAGCAGCAAACCAGAGTTTGGTATCCCCGCATAGCTTGGGCCCACCTGGTTCTGATGGTACCAGGGTCATGAAGCTGCAGTATTGCCCTACCGCGATACAGTCCGTTTCA
This sequence comes from Phyllomedusa bahiana, assembly GCA_025379985.1. Lineage (NCBI taxonomy): Eukaryota > Metazoa > Chordata > Amphibia > Anura > Hylidae > Phyllomedusa > Phyllomedusa bahiana. The sequence goes on along the minus strand of JAODAL010069442.1, from coordinate 5,122 downwards.
TGTCCAAAGCCAGAAACAGCATTGCCCTGGAAGGAAGGAGCGTGTAGACAATCCCAGGAGTGTGACATGGGATGTCCCAGTATAGTTATAAGTGAGGGCCCTCCTGGGCACAGTGTCATCTCCATTGGGAAGGGGGTTATGCCAAGCATACCAGGAACTTCCAAAACCTGCAGGCTGCATTCACCCCTATGTATGCCCAGCATCAGGCTAACCTAAGATAACTAGACACATCTTGCTGCTTCTTTTGTCTGTACCCATATCCTGTATTTGCACCTCTGCCCAGTATATATATAGCTGTATCCGCTATGTATGTATTGTTTGTCTAGGCGATTAAAAAATACCAACTTTGATCCTGAGTTGGTCTGTTGCCTCAATCACCCTGAACTCACGTGTCCGTATTCTTGGTCTTGAATATATCGCTGCCCAGGGCAGGTTCCTGGCCTGGTTGGAAGTCTGTAACGGACCAGGCTTAGAACTAACGGGGAACTGTTGGCAGTCTACAAGGCTGGCAGAGTTCTATTACACCCGTGTGGGTAAACAGATCTCTCCTAGCCGTTCAGGGTTGTGGGTGAGTGGGGTATCCTGGGTCTTCCTGTGCCTGTGTGGACAAGGGTTAACTGTGAAACGAATCCGGCTGACCTTGCATACCAGTAGCGGGAGCGCAATGTCATGAATACACCCCAAGACAGACCGTCGACCCTTGAGTGAGCACGGGTCTCCTGACACCTCCCATTCACTTCTATGGGAGTTACGAGTATAACCGAGTGAGTGTACTCAGCTATATTCGTCCTCACACATAGAAGAGGCTTGCGCTCCTTTCACTTACATCAAAATTGTGTTTATTGCAGTTTTCAGATAATAAATCATTTAACAAATCAGGGAAAGGTATTGGAGAGGGGAAAGGAAAGGAAGGGGAGGAAAGAAAAAGGGGAAAGGCAGACGAAAAATAAGCAGATCTGATTGTAGGTCTATGATGTCCTTAATCATGAGGACTATAAAACAAGGAGAATTCGTTGTTTGGATATAACAGGACAACCTATGTGCATATAATTACGAGTAAAAAGGGGCTTTTTGAGTTGCATTAGGCAGTCTATGAAGCCAAAGGATACAGCCCTTAAAGGTGACAGTGGTCTTCTTCATGTAATAAGTTACAGGAGATGGAGGTTCGCATCTGCTTGCCAAGTTAAATCCTGAATTTACATCAGATTTTTCTGGAAGAAAACAGTAGTTATGAGAGATGAAAAGGAAAGTCAAGGGGGAGGGAGAGAATAGGAGAACTGTGATGCACAGAGCCACCAAAGATCCCGGATAACAAGACCAACACTACTACACTACACAGCTGAGAGGTTGTCATTGTGATTTATCAAGATTCTCAGAGCGAGCGCTCCAGGAACCAGGTAGTATATTTGAAGCGTTCAAGTATTCGGAGTTTGATATGAGAGAGGAGAATTTGGATTATGGGGTCCCAGGTCTCATAAATTTTCTTGACCCTAGTTGGATGTTCAGGGTCTAACCAGGTTTGCAAGATTGCTTTTCGGGCTGCTGCAGAAATACAGAAAATGTGTCACTTATGTGCAGCCAGGGCAAATTGGAATTTCAAGGGCGGTTCCCAAAATAGAGCTCAAGCAGGAGTTATTGTAAAATATTATTGTAAAATAAGTGCATATTTACAAAGAGTATAATTCTGTTCCACAAGCTTGAGTTAAGGAGCACGACAATGACAATGAGGGAGGTTTGTGACCAATTCCCCACACCTTGACCATTAAGAGTCAGGTATATAACCCTTTAGAAAATTCCTATAAAGTGTAATATAGCTCTTATGAGCGATTTTCAGATACATCTAAGTCCGGATATGAGAGTGTAATGGTCTATTTGTTGTCTTAGGAAGGTATATTAGTGAGTGATCAAGCCCTGGATGTCTGTCATGGAAGTTAGCTTAGTGCATAATATTGTGTCATCCCAATCTTCCTTCCCCACGGATCTCAAAACCCCATGAAACATAGCTTTGGAGTTGCATAAAGTGGAAAGGCCAGTATGAAAGGGAATTTAGGGAATTTAGTTAAAGGGGTTTTCTCACTACAAATATCATATCTCAGATTATGGGGACAGTATAATAAGCACTTTTGTAAAATTGGGTTGCATTACCTAAGTGACTTAGTATAGTAGATAAGAGCTTTTCTGTGGATCTGTTTTCTATTTCTGCTGCTGTTCGGGACACGCCCCCTTTTCTGTGATTGGCTAGTTGGGACACACACCCCCGGACGGATTCCGCCCTAGACACGCCCTCTGCACTGTGATTGGCTGACTGACATTTCATTCAGCCTGTTGGGATACACACCGAGACAGGAAACACCACGGACACGCCCCCTGTGCTGTGATTGACTGCCTTTACACTCTGTGTTTACTCCCCTCTGGGCTGTTAAAATTGAAAGTAAAACCAGGTATCTGAGAGGGCTGCTGGCTATATGCTCATCTCCCACCACTAAGGTGAATGATCTGACTAATTACTGACTGTTTAACTCATAGATCCCCTCATATAACACAGTCTTATGTCCTGTGTTCCCTCCATATAACACAGTCACACAGCCTCCTGCCTGATAACAGATGGGGAAGAGGGGGGGGGGGCAGTGTGCATTCCTCACATGTGTTTCATCAGTTCAGGCTGTGTGTATAACTGGTAATAGCCTAGCAAGGAGCTTGTGGAGCCTGGAGATGAAGGCTCTGCAGACACAATAGAACACTGCATGAGGCTGCAGATCTGTTCTGTCCAGACCACCTTCCCTTTCTACTGCAAATACAGAATGATGAAGTCACAGGTCTTCAGTGAGGAGAGACATGCCTGCTGAGAGGAGAGACACGCCTGCTGAGAGGAGAGACATGCCTGCTGAGAGGAGAGACACGCCTCCTGACAGGAGAGACTTGCCCCTGGATTTCAAATTCAATCTTCTAGAATTAGCTGAAGAGCACAAACATTTCAACCGATAAAACTCCTTTAAGAATGTGTGACTTGCCAGATCCACCAAATCCTTAACTCTGAGTAAGCCTAGACCTGTCCAGGAATGGAAAATTGGATGAGGGGGGCCATTTTCATTTATAGGGAAAATTGTGTCGAAAGGTGTAAACGTCTGCGAGATAGGTTCCAAGAGCACCATGCTGACATAAATATTGGGTTATTTCTATGTTCTGCTGAAAAGTCTGAAAAAGATCTATGAAGGATGTTAGCCAAAGAGGAGGAAGTGACCAATGCACGTACTAGCAGTTTGGGTGTAAAGTGGGATCTGCCATTAAACCAATCTTGGAGAATTCTCAAATTAGAAGAGAGACGCTATAGTCAAATGTCTGGAAATGTAAAGACCCCGTGTAATTTATGTTGTTTTATCAAGTTAAAGCTAATACAGGGCTTATTTTTCTCCATATAATTGTGCAGTACAGTTTTTCAATTGCCTTTTCATTTTCGGCGCGAAGGTGTATGGGAGAGTGTTAAAATGTAGAGAAGTCGAAGGAAAGAGATAATTCTCAGTAAGTTCGCCCTCCCAATGAAGGAGAGGATGTCTTTTTGTAGTGAGTCAAAGTTTAGTATTGGTAGAGTGAAACATGGTCGGTTCCCTGGGGATTTGGACACCAAGGTATGTGAATGCATGGGTATTCCAATGGAGAGGGAAAATCTGGGACCATAGGAGTCGGGTTGGGTCCGTTAACAGCATTACCTCTGATTTGTTAATGTTTATTTTATAGCTAAGTATGGATCCCACTGTTTCTATCTCTGCAGTATAGATTGGAGAGTTGATTTGGGGCAGGATATGAATAATAATTATCTGCAAATATGGTAACCTTCACCTCTTCCAATCCAAAGTCTATGCCTTTGAAGCCACTCCAGGATTGGAGGTGTCACAAAAGTGGGTCCAATGCAAGGTTAAAAAGGAGAGGAGATATGGGACAGCTTTGCCTAGTGCCTCCATGGAGAGTGATAGGTGGATATGTGCAGAATTAAGGCCATTAGTTGTGAGTCTGATGTGTGTATCATTTATGGCAGTGCGACTGCTGGTAGTCACTAGAGGGTGTGCAGCCAGAGATCTGCAAGACACATGCCACCAAGGTTACCTGGCCTTGGTGGCATAGGAGCCAGCCATATGAGTTGTCAGCCACACTAAGTGGTTGGCAACCATTTATCATTAGTTTGGCTTTTCAGCCGTTCCTGGGTCGGCTCTTATTGGGAGTAGACAATGCGTTGGGTGGGCGTCTAATCCCCGTGTTCCAGGCCAGGTCTTGGACAGATCTCTGGAGGCCTATAAAACCTGGCACTCCAGGTGATCTGGGGGTGTGGTTGCTACCTGGACATTTGGAGCAGCAGAGCTTGGAAGAGAGCTCTGGCCCCCCAGAGGCTATAGGGAAGCCTGATATACAGTAAGCACAGTAACTTTGAGGGTCTGTGCAATAGGCACAGACCTCTGTAAGTGAGTTAGTGGCCAGACGGCCGAGGATTTATTTTCATGTGTTTTGTTTTTCTGTAACTGTGTGCCTCAATAAAGCTGGCTAAGGCCAGTGTTAAACTGGAGCTTGGTGTCTGAGTACCAATCTGCTACGAAAGACGGCGATCCCAGAAGCCAAGCGTGGCCAAGATGGCATCCAAGAGCAGCGCCTGCTTACACAATTTAAAGAAAAGACAAGGATTAAAGGAAAGTATCCCTGAAAATCTTTATATGAAGAGAAGTATTAAGGAAGCACGAGGAAATAGAATCAAATGCCTTTTCGGCATTAAGGTTTAAAAGATGTATTTTTGGGTACTTTGTTTGTCGGACCTGGACAGCAGCTGCTATGGCTGCTATGGCACTTGTTCTGACACCATTTGTGAGATGCCTGCCCTTTATAAACCCAAGTTGCGAGGCTGTTAGTACATTGGGGAGGAATGATTGTAACCGATCTGCCAGAATTTTGGTGAAAATTTTATAATCTATGTTAAGGAAAGATATAGAATGGTAAGAAGTGTCATTGGTGGGGCCTTTGTTGGTTTTAAGGCGTAAGATGGTAAGGGCTTCATTAAATTCTTCAATATGTTCCCCTCTGTGATAAATAGAATTTAGAAGTTTTTTAGCAAAGGGAAAAAGCGGGGGGTTTAGAATAT